>CM052193.1:2616673-2631090 GCA_028455805.1 Lasioglossum figueresi
AGATTGGGTATATAAAAACACGCGCATATTCGAATGCAACGTTGCGTCAAGATTTCAGAGCGATCGGTGTAGAACTTTCGGAGATTTAAGATTTTGAACGAACGAACATTTACATTTTTATTTATATCCGGGATTAGTATCCATCAATGGATTAATATCCATTTTTTTTATCCCACTGTATATTCTAATAAAAATCGCACACAATATAACTGCATCTAATCTTGTTATTTTTGTAATACAATACACATCGGTCACTTTTGATGGTCGGCAGGTTTAGTGTAACATATTAATTCTTGTGTAAAAATATGGGAATTACGATGTTCCCTTTTCCGTCACGATGCCAGTTTAATTGTGTTAAAAAATATGCAATGAACAACGATAGTTTTACTACTGCTGGCTAGTTTCATTCACGTTTGCGGTGAAAGTCTTTCATCCCCGGGGATCATTCACAAATCCAGTTCTCGCGGCGAAACGGCTCGCGGATAGCGAACGTAGGAGCGAGTACCCCGAGCAATACAGTTATTCTGTCTAAGCGGATAAATTATTTATGAACAGCATTCTGGTTCTAAGCGTTCGCAGCAACCCCCGTAGTGGCAACTCCCGCTGGTTTCTAGCGCGACCGGCCGCCGACTCGTTTCATATTTATGAACGGTTCTACCCGCTATAAAAGCGAATCCGCTCGCGACCGTTGTGATATAGGACGCAGTCAAACACCGAATTGCTCGCAAACCATATTATCAGAGACTCTGCGGGATTAAACATTGTTGAAAGTTCGTCTCGGGACGTGCGGTTTATTTCACGGTGAAATATTTGTTTTAAATCGCCCACTTAATACCGTGAACAGATTACGCGAGGAACGCGACGATAGTCCTTATTTATGTCTCTTTGATATCGGGCGAAGAAGGTCCGAGGTTTATGCGAGGAACGGAAAGTATTTTCGGAAAAGGTCGCGCAATGTTTGTCGAGCAAACTGTTGATAAGATAATTCAAGGATGTGGTTTGATAAGGGACGTGTCCTCGAACTAAATTGAACAAACTTAGTGTAAGTTCACGTTTGCTTTTCGGCAAGTTACATTTTGAACACGAAATATGAGTTTTATATTTTTCATCTTACAATTATTGAAATGATTAAGTTGTTTTCATGGAGACATTGGTTGGATAAATTTCTTTATCCAAGCGTATATTGCAATAAAAATTGCACAAGATCATTGTCATTCTTGCAAGCTAAAATATTTGAATCGCTGTCGGTGTAAATAAATGGAACACAGAAAAAAGTGAGTTTTCAAATTTTTCTAACCAGCATTTCACTAAAAATCGTACAAAGAGAGAACAGCTATGCAAGAATGGCGTCGACGCGCGCATCTTGCCGACGAAGGTTGAAAACAAAACCTCGTTGCAAAATGCTATCACCGATTGCAGTTGGTTCAACAGCATTGCAGTCCATTCGCCCCTTGAAAAGAAGGGAGTGTATTACTCGACATTAGTTTTGCTCGATTACTTCGCATGAATTTTAATTCACACTGTCGAGTTCACTCTCGAGACTCACCCTCGGAGCAGTCGCCCCCATTATCGACAGCGTGCGATCCACGTGGCCGTTCCCATCGCGATCCACCCTTGTCGATGCAACCCGATACGCGACGCTCCATTTTCGTGCAACGGGGCCGAGCGTGTGCGTGTGCGCGCGGATAACGATGTTCCCGGAGGCAGATCGCGAGCAAGATTTATCTTGCGACGGTGTTCTCGCTCGCGCCGTGCTCCTCCTCTTCGCCGATCGCCCCGGTGAATTCCGAATGCGACGGGAGTAGACGGGGCTGCGAAAAAAGAAGTAACAAGCCCTCTCGACGTGTGTTCGCGAGAGAAACCAGCGAGATGAGAATCGTTTGCGTTGTCACCGCCGCGCGAGATTTAGGGGAGAATAAGGTAATCGCGGTCGGCAATGAGTTTTCAATTTTTCTCGTTCGCCATTACCCCGTTTCTACGAATTCACGTTAGATTCGCGTTAGATTCGCGTTAGATTCTCGCTGCCAAGCCGCCCCTACTGCAAGCGTACATCGAAACGGAAGCGTAATCGCTGCTCCGTACCACGTAGACGTTTCCGCGAACAAAAGCTCGGCGATTATGCGGCGCGTGAGCGGAATACGCGACGATCGGCGCGTGGCTTTGATACGTGCGCATCGTCCGTAAATTGTAGACGATGACCACCGTGAATGTTTCATTCAATCCTCGGCTGCACCCACTGCGTCGTATTTCTTTCTTCGTGTGGGACACAGCGCGAGACGAATTTACACTGCAGTGGTACGGAATCTTTGATTAACGCTCGATCGATCGGACAAGGTTTCCCAGATCGTTCTTCTCGATCGTTATTCTCTATACTGCATTTAACAACGTTTAAAGGATTTGTTACCGTAGTCGAAACTTGATTTAACAGGCAATCGGTGGAACTCCTATTCGATACAACATAATGTGACGTAATTAAACGAAACGACAACAAACGCACGTTGAACTAATAAGCGAAACACCACCCGAGAATCGGTGCAACTTCCGAGAAGCGTTCGAGACGGTTAATAACGCTTATTTGCACCGCGAGTGAAGTAAATGATACCTGTACCAGTCGAAGAAAATCTGTGCAGCGTTGCACGAGTCTCTTTAAAGCTCGACGCTCGTCCCGCCTCGATTATTTCGCGAAGAGATGATGGCACAGTGCGAATCTTAGAGGATCGAACGACAAACTTCCAAATGGCCGCGGATAATGACACGATAACGGGTCGTTCGAACTCTCAAAGTACAAGGAAACGATCTCCGCGACGGCCCCGTTCCTGCCAGGTAATGCTCGTGTAATGTTTCCGCGAGTTGAGACATTAGTTTCGAAGAAGTAGTGAAGTAGTGAAGACATAGGTAGAATCGCGGAGCCTCACGGATTTTGCAAGTTTTCCACCCGGGGCGGAGAAAGAGGGAAGGATAGGGGAATAAGAGCCGGTAGAGACACTGCTGATGACTACCCTCGGCGATCGCTCCGAAAGCAATTTCCACCGAGAGCGACCTACCTGCTTATGTTCGCCGAGCGATCAGGATACACCTATTCCTCGGCGAGAGCATTTATATCGCGGCGAGCGGACGCAGAGGCGTGCGCAATATTTCGCCTGTCCACGAGTAGCTCTCGCGGAGAATACAGCTATCAGTAAAATTGCCGTCGCGAAAATTACGAATATCGTGCCTCGTATTTCTCCTTATAGCACAGTTATTCCGCGTGGCTAATTTATCGGCCGATTTTCGCGTCAGTTCCATCGCGTCTCGGTTCTACCGACCTCCTAAGCAGAGAGGAGTCTCGTCTGGGAATTTTCGTTATCGCCAGGACCCGGACTCACGCTTTCACAGACCGTGGTCGTCGCTCGCACGTTATCCACGGCACGGACTTTCTCTAGGAACTTCGATGATTCGAAGATTACGGTGTTTACGTCGGTTAGTGGTTGTCGACAGGAACGCTGCTTTGAAAGGCAGGAAAGCCTTTCAATGGACTGTTCCTTGTTCGATGGATCACGCGCCCGTTAAATACGATGTTCTGCGCGGTTGGAGGAAGCTGACTCTTTGACACCAGAATAACCTGTCGGACGGGTCGAAATGTTCGCCGGGATTTCTTAGCGCTGGTCGATTTTCAAAGCTGCTTCTGCGCTCCGTTGCTGAATGGATTCGTCTATCCGCGCATTAGAATTGTTAGACTTTATTAAAGTAAGTGAAGATATAAATCGTTGAGAACGTATAACTTTATGATTCAAATACTGCAAGAACGGTTTCCTTAAAAATGTAGCGACGCGACGTGCTGGACTTGATGGTTTCCCTGCGACTGACTATGGTCCTCGCTTCTTCCTTGCAACAAGGGTCGCTTATACCTAAGGATTGTGAACCGCCCCTTAAACCTACAGTTACAGAAGTGGCAATCGTTGCACACCAACAAGAATGTACTGGTGCATTCAGAATGCAAATTCGATGAAATGTTTTGATCAAGAAATATAGCCTGCAGATATATTTTACCCTATTTTAAGGTACGAAGCCGATCCTCGAGGACGCATCTTCATTTTTCATTTAGACATGCTTTATTTTTATTTGGGCATATACATGTTATCAAAAGAATGGTTAAAAATTTGGATAAACACATTCTCGTTATTTTTACAGAGTAATATAAAATAGTGTTGACCATGAATATCGCTTGCAGCTGAAATAAACTGATTTCGGCTGCAAGGCTTGGTTTCGGTGTAGTATTTCCGCTCCACCTCCGGCACCGCCTACCACCAGGCCCCCCGCGGATCGAAAAAACGAAGCTAATTGCATTAACAAAACCGCAGAGCCTGGATCGCGGTCCCCGGGATGGACAATCGAGGGCCAAATGAGCGTGGCCTCAAAATTCCCAAGGGAATGCGCTCGGGGTTTCTTCGAGGCGGCCAGAGCACCGGCGTTGTTTCACGGGGCTTACGATCCCCGAGATCTCATTTACAGTACAAATTAGTCGTAGGCCGGTCGTTGGTCCTTAATGGTCAACCGGCACGCAAAGGGGGTTAGGTTTAATGAAGACCGCGCTTTATCCGTGACGAAGAGAGCGCGACGCGTCCGCTTCGCGAGGCGACCCGACTTCTCAGCCAAGACTCGCGCGAGTCCTCGAGGAGGGAGCACCGCTCGCGCGAGCTCGTGTGTCCACTGAATGCGACTTAAACGAAGATTTATGCCGCGGCGCGTAAATATAAACAACAATATGCAATCCCCGGGCTCATTGTCCCGGCGAACAAGGCGCGAGAGAGCCGACCAATGCGAACTAATAAGCGCCGCGCGCGAACACGCCCCGGCGTTCCAGCAGAAAGACGCGAGAACTATCGCGCGGGTACACTCTCCCAGGACTAATCGACCCGACAATGCCACCGGGGATCCCTGGATTGGATCCTTCTTCTTCGGGGCAGAAATTAGAGAAATCCTCGTCGAAATAAGAGAAATCGGTCAGCGGATTCCGTAACTCTACCCAATTTTGTCCGACATTCAGAGCTAATCTTCAGAAGAAATTTCAAAATAGATGACAATTTTGCGAATGAGGAACGTGAACGAAAAAAAAATTGAATTTTTAAGGTACATTAGCTAAAAAAATTTGCAAATGTGCCGACGTTGCTCAATAAATCTTAGTTTAACCTCTTAACTGCGGAATTTAATTTTAAAAATCCCCCACAGAGTGCGGAATTAAAATTAACCAATGACGAGTATACACGTCGAACGCAATAGAGATTTTGATTGGTGTGTATACACGTCGAACGCAATTAACTGGTCAAGGTGCTTTAGCTAAAAAATTTGCAAATGTGCCGACGTTGATCAATAAATCTTAGTTTAAGGTACTCTAGCAGAAAAATTTGCAAATGTGCTGACGTTGATCAATAAATCTCAGTTTAAGGTACTTTAGCAAAAAAAAATTGCAAATGTGCCGACGTTGATCAATAAATCTTAGTTTAAGGTACTCTAGCAGAAAAATTTGCAAATGTGCTGACGTTGATCAATAAATCTCAGTTTAAGGTACTTCAGCAAGAAAATTTGCAAATGTGCCGACGTTGTTCAATAAATCTCAGTTTAAGGTACTTCAGCAGGAAAAAGGTACGTTTATAAAACGTTCTTGTTAAAAATCGGACATTTCATACGGAATAATCGAAGAACAATGATTCCAGAAAAGAAACAAGAAAAACGTTTCTAGTATTCCTAGTGATGCTAATTACCCATGATTTATAAACGAAACCACTCGTAAGAGATGAACCAAAATAATCTGAGTCCAATGATCACGACCGGTGGGCCGTAGAATCGAAATCTAATCTTCTTCGGGTCGATTCCGGGCCAGCCGGGCCGGGCTTTAGCAAAAGAACTTGCAAATGTGCTGACGTTGATCAATAAATCTTAGTTTAAGGTACTTTAGCAGAAAAATTTGCAAATGTGCTGACGTTGATCGATAAATCTAAGTTTAAGGTACTTTAGCAAAAAAAAATTGCAAATGTGCCGACGTTGATCAATAAATCTCGGTTTAAGGTACTTTAGCAAAAAAAAGTTGCAAATGTGCTGACGTTGATCAATAAATCTCAGTTTAAGGTAAGTTAGCAAAAAAAAATTGCAAATGTGCCGACGTTGATCAATAAATCTCAGTTTAAGGTACTTCAGCAGGAAAAAGGTACGTTTATAAAACGTTCTTGTTGAAAATCCGACATTTCATACGGAATAATCGAAGAACGATGCTTCCAGAAAAGAAACAAGAAAAGCGTTTCTAGTATTGCTAGTGGTGCTAATTACCCATGATTTATAAACGAAACCACTCGTAAGAGATGAACCAAAATAATCCGAGTCCAATGATCACGACCGGTGGGCCGTAGAATCGACTTCTAATCTGCTTCGGGTCGATTCCGGGCCAGACGGGCCGGGCTCGATCTCGCCGCGAGATCTGCGTCCATCAAGAAGAAGGCCGCAACAGGTCGCGGAACGAGCTCGTTCCCCGTCCCTCTCGAATTTCTGCGAGCGCGTAATGCGCGCGCGTATTAAATGAACCGGTTTTAATGAATTTGCTCGTCCTCGCGGGGCGCGTACGCAAGAGAGCAGGTTGCACACGCGTGTAGCAGGCGGCGAGGAAGGAAGACTAATCGACCGGGGCGTAACGAGCCACCGAGCGACGATCCCTCTTCGCTCGAAGAATTTCGTCTCCGCGAGCGAACGCGTTTTTTGCCGGCGCGATTCAGAAATTTGTCTGTCGCTGCCTTAATACGCCGGCTGTCACGCGCGTCGACGCTCATCCATCCAGAGTACTTCTGGCAGGTACAACCACCGCGAGGAGGCTGCTCGCCTCCTCTTTTCGCTTTAATTTGCCGGTTCCCACGTGCGATTTCTCCGACGCGCCGCGCCGACCCGCGGGCTCGTTTCGCTTTGCGCTTCGCTAAGTACCCGGTGCCGCGTTACTTCCACCATTTGTACTCCAAAAATCGCATCCCATCAGTCTGCTGCAAAAAGATTCACCTTCCCAGCCAGACCTTGCTGGACTTCTTACTTAGGTTCACCGATATGCCCGTGACACATACCAGTACACTGCCGATCTTATTAGCAAAAGCGGGAAACACAATGGGGACAAATCACGAGTTCCGTCTAGGATTATGAAATGATATTACGAATTATCTTACAATTCCTTAACGCTAGGTTTACGGGACCCGTCAAAATGACGGGTTCTGATATTCTTGATTTGCAATTATTAAGATTGTAGAGATGCTTCCCTGAGGAATTATTTACCAAATTTATTTCTTTGGGAATACAGGGTGTATCCGTTAAGATACGTCACCATTTTTTAGGCATTTCCAGTAGTGCAATTAAAAAATGTTCTAGACAAAAGTTTCTCGGTACTTGATGAGTTACATGTTCGCATATTCTTAGATCTGAAAAAATGTTTTTTACGTAAAAAGGTAAAGGTTACCTTCACTTTTTTAAATGGCACTATATGTTTTGGACATCATAGGATTGTTTCCGACGTCGAGACGAAATTAACAGTGTACTATACTACGACCTTGAAATGACCTCAAACTTGAAAATTTTGTGCAAACGTAATTTTAATGAAGAATTATTTCTTACAATATAAATCAAGTTACATTAGATGTTCGAACTGCGATCCACCTTCTATGATACAGAACTCCGCTCTTTGTATTAGATTTTTCGTCGTTGTCATAATTAGGGCGTCTCGGTTTATGTTTACTCTCGTCGCTTCCCATATTAGGTTTGTATTCATCACTTACGGTTCAGAATCACCAGTGTGTCATCGTGTCATCGATCTAATCAGCTTATAGACAGTATTCCTTCAGTCGTCGTTTAGTATATCGCGATTTGATCTTTCAGAATGTGTAAGTTTTCAAATACAGAAAGTATATTATTGGAAAAATGGCCAAAAATTTGGATAGACGCGTGCTTGTCAGGTTTATAAAATAATGTAAAATAGTTATTTCTAGAGCTCCGTAAACCTAGTGTTAATGAATTATCGTTTTTAATTTTCAATTATTTTAGTAGACTAAATTTTTAGTTTTCACAACTAGCAGTCTACATATGGTTATAATTAGTAAAAACATAATTAGTAAAATAATCATAGAGTTCGTTAATGAATCCCCGTTTTTAATTTCCAATTATTTTAATAAATTTGATTTTTATTTTTCACAATTTACAGTCTACGTATTGTTATAATTATTCCGTTATAATTGGTAAAAACATCGACTGGTGCTTGGGGACTAGAAGACTGTCGTCAAACAATCATAGAATTCGTTAATGAATCCTAGTTTTTAATTTCCAATTATTTTAATAAATTTGATTTTTATTTTTCACAATTTACAGTCTACATATTGTTACAATTATTCTGTTATAACTGGTAAAAACATCGACTGGTGCTTGGGATTAGAAGACTGTCGTCAAATAATCATAGAATTCGTCAATGAATCCTAGTATTTAATTTCCAATTATTTTAATATATATATAAATTTGTTTTTTATTTTTCACAATTTCAAGTCTACATGTCGAACACGATTCATCACGAACCCCCCAATTTCGTTATAAATCGATAATGACTTCTTGATAACTGGTGCACTCCCACTAAGAAGACTTACCGCGTCTGCATATTTTAACCGTTCGCATCTCCCACCAACGAGTTACCATAACACCGAGAGACCTTCGTCAAACGACAGTCTAAATACTCGATGATTATAGTGTTCGAAGACTTTAAGATAGTCGAGGGTTCAAGCATCTATAATCAAACAGCCGTGGCTGTGCTCGAAAGTCGCGCCGCGTAACCATGTTTGTTTTCGAATAATTACTCGGCTTGTTCGAAGCCAACCGTCGTGTTTATACGCCTGCACAATTTTTCGTCTCGTAATTACGAACTATGCCGCGTTCGGCGATCGTACATCATTTTCGCGGCGCCCTGTGATTACCACGTTTAGACGTGATCTTCGAAAAAATCGTCGATCTTTCATCTAACTTTCTTCATCCGATACATTCTGCGACAATTTCGTCACGTTTTTCGAATGACGAGTAGCTTCGAACTAGCATGTATCTTTCAAATTGTATCAAATTGCTGTTTCTAGCTAAATAACTTTACCCTTAGCGCTAAAAATTGCTGTACCTTTATTAAAAATATTACGTATGTATATCATTAACCGTTTCAGTCCCAAGGGGTATTGAAAAAACACTGCCGAAAAATCCCGAACAGCGCGATCGCGCTTTCTCTAAACGAGTACGGAAGAACCCAAGCGGCGCGATAGCGTTTCTTTTATTTTATGACTGCACCGTCAGTTGTCCGCAGCGCTCGAAATGTACTGGGATTTTTCGACACAAAATCTGAAGATCGCGAACGCGCTGCTTGGGACTCGAACGGTTAAATTAACGTCTTTAATTTGAAAAAAAATCAATTCTGGAACCGAAGAAACGTATGGCGCTCAAGCTAAAACAGCTCCGGGTGCAGAGTGTTGAGAAAAAACTTCAGACATCGAAAGGATCGCTTTACGCGGCGTCTATTCGCCGGCAAGGGTTAATGGTAGCGCGTCCGCGTCTCGCGGAAGCGAAAAACGTCTGATGTACTCACAATGTCCTCCATGCTGTGATTTCCGGCGTGCATAAATCCGTGATTCGTACAGCTTCCCACGGGCGTCGTGCGAAGCGTAGCAACATGCACACGCGCGTTACTATCGGACCAGGATCGCACTTCTCGACAATCGCCTTTTCCCCCTCGTTCACCGGGTAATCACGCGTTCCTTGGTTCACCTGACATCGGCCGAACCGCTGTCATCCGCGGGATCATCGCTTGTAACGGAACACCGCGGAACTTGTCACTGTGCAGCGAGTATTCCTCGTTTCCGCTCGCAAAGTGTAACCCTCCGCGGCTTCATAACACCAATCCCCGGTTCAACGAAAGAATCTATTAATCCGAGCAATGTGCCACAGACACACCTTCACTGGATCACACTTTCTACCGAACGGTGAAAAAAAAAAACAAGAAAACTGAAGCACTTTCTGGTTCGATCATCCGGGCAAGCTCGACGAGATGGTTGAACGGAGGGGATAGTCGATTCGCGCACCACAAATCCCGGAAGACAACACGCACACGCGCGGGGTCGCGATCTCACCGCGGGATCGACGCGAGGATCGTCGTCACCGGTGCACGGTGACAACGACAGTCAGGGTGGTCCTCGGTTCCGCGACATCCTCGTGTCGGTCGTCGAAGTCTCCGTGGGTAGCTGTTGTGCTACACTGTTACGGTTACACACTGTATCCTCTGGTCCGTCGACGAGTAATCGTCGTTGGGGCACAATGTATCTGGCAGCGGCGGCTGCTACCGAGCAGAACCAATCGATCCTGAAAGCGGCCGATCGAACCCCTTTGGGACACAATGTCACACTCGACGGGTCCTCCGGATTGGCTCGATCCGGCCTGCTCCGTTTTTATCGCGGGGCACCGCGGCCGGTGGCGGAGGTACCCGGACCACACACACAGTCCTGAGCGAAAGAGGAGAGTTCGTAGAACACGGCCGGCGAGTCGCGCGATCGAGTACAAAAGGACGCGACGAGAGCCAACCGTCCGCCGGCTCGGGCTGAATCTCACTGACTCTGGTCGCGCGGTGGCCGCCGGCTCTGGCCGCGGACGTGTTGCGCCCAGATGGAGAGGGAGAGAACCGGTGGAACGAGAACCATGGATCGGACAGAGAAGGAGAGTGCGAGCCCTGGAAATCGAGTGGGGACTCGGGGCCCTTCCATCGAACCCCTCCAACGGCCTACCGGGTGCCTAGGGCCTCGACCATTATCTCTGTTAGGCACCGCGGACTCCGTCCCCTTGGCCAACAGGCAGAAGGGTTCCGAGGGCTTTATTATATTTACGAGGCGTTATCGGGCAATCCAACAATATTGATTCCGCGCCGCGAACAGATCGGCCATCTTAAAAAACGCCCAGACCACGACTCCCTCCGCTAACCCTGCTCGCACACCCTTCCTTTTCGGCCGGGTTTACCGAGCGTGCACGATGCGAGAGGGCTCGCACCGCCCTTATACTTTACGCCCGATGTCTCGTGATAGAATCCAGCCATACTTCCACCTCGTTACGAGAACAACCCTTCCTTCCATGCGACGAGATGGCCGACTTTGTCTCGTTATCGAGTCACGCGATCCAGCCCCATCGTTCTGTCCTTATGACCACGTCGTTTCGTGAATTCCATCAGCTCAGTCTCGATTTTGAAAGGTGCATGCGGGTTTTCGTTTACTCGGTTTCGTCTTGATTCTCGGCGCGAACATAGGGGTGTGACCTCCACCGTAGGAGACCTTCCTTCTTCTTCTTTTTTTATTCGTTCAACTGGATAGCGGCGGTGGTAAACGAGACGTTTTCATCCCATGGCGGCGGAAGTTGTGAAACGCGGTAATTTATTCTTCGCAGCAGCGGCTCTATCCATCTGTAGCTCGGTAGATCTAGCACGGGAGGATCGCTTCTTTCCCCGTAGCGGGGATAAAAACGAGTTTCTCGCATGAGTTAGACATCTTTTTGAATTATCGTGCCGACCCGTACCTGACTTGCTCTCGAGGTCATTGTCTTTATAATCCCAGTTCTCGTTTCCGTCCCGGCGGTATTATGCCAGTGATTTAGGTGAACTCTATTATGCGGTCCTCTTGGAATACATATTGTTATATTAGAAATGGAAATCTGGTATACGACGGTGTGCCGCCTTTTCGGCCGCGACGAAAGCGAAGTAATCCTCCATTTTGACGTCTCTGTTCGTCCGAGCCCTTCCACCGTTCAAGCGCATTCCCTTTCGAAGGAGTCGGACCACCAATTGCCGAAGTTGAAGTGGAATAGTGGTTTGCGATCGGTACAAATACTGGAGTCGAGTTCTTTTCTAATTAAAAGACACAGCCTAGACAACATTAAACTAAACTTTATCGTCAATGAAAATGGCGAATGAAAACTAGACTATAGTTGAATTATAAACCGACTCTTCCGTCGAATTGAATTACAGGGCGACGTGCAACTCGTCGGCTGCCGATCATCACATTGGTGACGAACTATTATGCATTACATTGTAACGGCAGATACGACGCCGCAACGACGATTGGATCTTCAGTTCTTTCCAGAACTGTTTTATTTCGACAAATACAATATGAAATGAAATGAAGTTTGATACGGCTTTGGCGAACGTGTTACCGATTAAACGGGAACAACACGTGATAGAAAACGGGACCGTTGCCTGCGTAATTAGCGATCTCTCGACAGCCTCGAACATCAAACAAATTGCGATGGGATAAAGCTTATATCGGGTTCTATGCATCCTCGATGAAATTGCTCGTATCAGAATCAATCGAATCCGCGATCGCTTTAATTCCGTCCGGGCTGCATTCCGTCGGTTCCCATTATCAAAACCAATTACCGTGGCCGGCGCAATAAAACGCACGGTTTAATTGAACAGAGAAACCACCACGCCGATCTTCAATTTTCATTCATAAAACAATAACGAAAGCCACCGGCGCGCAACCTAATAGTACCTACACTGCGCTACCGTCGGCCGGGTGATTTCAACGCCGCGATAAGTGGTATCGCCGGGTTGAAATGGCCGGCCAGGTATCCATTTCATACGGACATGTAAGTAAGTAAGCTCTGGCGTCGTTCCGTGTCTACGTCGTACCGTTACGACGTTCGCAATCGATTATGGCCGATACGAGACCGCTCCGAATCGTCCAAAACGAATTTTTGTAAACTGCAACCAACGCGCAACGTTACCGCGAAAATTTCCTCCGAGAATTGTCCTAACAAAAATGTTCTGCATCGATTGTGGGAAATTAAGAATAACATCAAAATCGATTTCATCCCTTAACCCGCCGTTAGTTAGGTCGGGTCTAGCGATTGCAATCCCGCGCCATTTTCAATCCCGCGGGATTGATGTGGGGTTTATTTCAATCCCGCTGGACTAAGGATTTAGTTCTTCAATCTAATATATATTTAATAAATATACCAATTTTACTTAATGAGATAATCATCTTTAATCATGGTAGTCAAAATTTACTAACAAAATACAAACAAAATCTAAATCTACATAAATTTAAATTTAAATGAATCTCTCATTGGAAAACAAACTGTAATTGAAATATACATATACGTATATGTGTATATGTGTGTAATAATATGAAATGTATTATATAATAATTCGTTATATCTAATATTTACATTAAAAAAAGGTATTTAAATAAAAAATTATTATATCAATAACGAAGCTACGATATATGTGTATAATATTAATTGATGAGGTGAATCGGAAAGTTCGCCAGTGGCACGGCAACGGAGAAAGTGAAGAGCGCAGAACCGCGAAACAACGTATCATCGAAATAGTTCATCGTACGCGTCGTCATTAGCGAAATTTTGTTTATACGGATAGTACCGCAAAATTTGCGGGATCCCGCATCACCTATTTGAGAAATGCGGGACCAAGAAATGACGCTGGATCCCGCGGGATTGCGGGATCCCACTTTGCGGGATTGCAATCCCTAGTAGGGTCTCACAGATCCCAGAGATTTTTGATTGATTGTAACATTGTAACAACGCGAGAAAGCGAGTCGAGCCTGCGTTTTTACTCTAAAAAATTACAAGCCTCTTAACACATTACCTTTTATTCAATATATTTTTATTTAATTTTACACCCTCATATATAAATAACTAATTTAATATATTTTTATTAAATTTAATATCCATCAATAATACTATACTAAACTAAATTTTTAAATTAATTTTACTCAATATATTTTTATTTAATTTGACCGGTAATTATTGCATCATTTTGAAAAATCTGCGGTACATGGCTAAACACTTTTCCATGGAACCTTCAATGGCAACAGCAATTTTCATTGTGAATTAACAAGTGCACCCTCTATAACGTGATCTAATAGTTTCATTCAAGATTGCAATGCAAAAAAAGAATTTCTATGCTTTCTTTTGGTGCAGCACAATTATTGAAAATCCTACTAACAGGCTTCCGGTAGGTAAAGTGTTAAGAAAGAAAATAAATTTCTATTTCCCTCCAGTATTTAAAAATAATATTATTTTCAACCCATATTAACGCATCACCGACCGGTGATTATTCCATCATTTTGAAAAATTTATGGTACATGGCTAAACACTTTTCCATGGAACCTTCAACGGCAACAGCAATTTTCATTGTGAACTAACAAGTCACCCTCAATAACGTCATCTAATAGTTTAATTCAAGATTGCAATGTAAAAGAAAATTTCTATGCTTTCTTTTGGTGCAACACAATTATTGAAAATCCTATTAACAGGCTTCCGGTAGGTAAAGTGTTAAGAAAGAAAATAAATTTCTATTTCCCTCCAGTATTTAAAAATAATATTATTTTCAACGCATA
>CM052193.1:2636137-2663013 GCA_028455805.1 Lasioglossum figueresi
TCAGCTCCACTAAATTCAACATGATTTCGATATCCGCTGCAAAATGAGATATACAAAAGTGTATATTTCGACGTTGAGCAATTGTTAATGAGAACATTGTACACAAAAGAAAGAAAAGAATAGCCGCCAACAGTACGTGGTGTTCCCAGGCGGTCACCCTCCAGGTACTAACCACGCTCAACGCTGCTTAACTTCGATGATCGGACGAGAATCAATTTCAATTCAAAAACTCTTTATTTACATAACAGTAATGTTTTATAAAAATATACATAACAATGGCTTTATGCTATATTTTATAATTTAACGGTTGCAGTCTTTTGTAGTCCCTATCTGATGATTAACCTACTTGCTATAGTATTTACATGCCTTCTTTATATTATAGTGGTATAATATATTTCTAACAGACTTATTCATACTTCGATTATGCATTGCTACGGTTGCGGTTTTTATTCCATGATATGTAGTTTTATGTAGGAAAAATGGGATAAAAACCTACTTATTTTACGTTCAGAACTAACCTATCTGATCCTGTTTGTTTCTCAATGATACTATAACATATGTATTTCACGCTTTAATATATTTATATCACATTTCTTTCTTTCTCAAGTCTCAGTATTTTCTAGCCTTAAATTATGGAATGAAAACTTATACTTTAGTTTTTGGTCCGTTATTGCACTGGTGTAGTCCTGTATTACATTAACTAGTAAAGGGTTGTTCTTTAATTGCTTGTCATAGAATGTTTGCGATAAGTGATTTAGATATTCTTCTAAGTATTCTACATCGGCCTCTGTATGTAAATCTTTTATTCTTGTATACTTATCCTTGTTTGTGATCGATCTTAAGCATTTATTTTGAAAACGTTGTAACTTTAATATGTTTGATTTCGCTGTAGTTCTCCATATTGGTGCAGCGTATGTTATAATTGGCCTTATGATTACTTTGTATATTAGTCTTTTATTTTTAATACCGAGTTTCGAGTTTCTTACCATGAGTGAGTATAGATTTTTCATAGTTGCATAAGTTTTCATCATTATGTTTCCAATATGTTCCCTGTATAACAATTTAGAGACTAGTGCGATACCTAAATATTTTACCTTGTGTTTGATTTGTGCAACTGTGTCATTAATTTTGATCGGGGTCAAAATTTTATTACCGTTTATTTTCCTGGAGAATACTATTGCTTCTGTTTTGCTTGCGTTTAATGTTATTTTCCACTTATTAAAGTACTTTTCTAATTGTGAGAATCGGTTTTTTTGCAGCATGATATGGTCGTTGGCGATTTTAACAAATTCAGAATTGGATGAAGTGTTTTCCAAAAATAGAAACAATCTATTCTGTCAAGCTCTGTCTTCGGAACAATGAAAAATCCTTTTGTTAAGGGATATGATGTTCAGTGGAATAAATCAGTTTAGTGAAATAGGCAACTTTTAAAATAACTTTATTTTAAAACAGCTAATAGGTAACAGCACCAGGTATATCCTTCCTAAACCGACTCTGGCGTCGAACCGAACTCGCGACTCTTGTCTTGTTCGTCGCTCCAGCTGCCGATCGTCTTTTTGATCGCCGATCGTCACTTCGACGTGCCGCACGCCACCCATTACAATGTAACAAAATTCTTGAGTTTTCTTTTACAAAACACTTTGACTTCAACACCTTTGATTCTAGTTCGTTGATACTCCAAATTATAATGTTGGTCTTTACAACCAAAGATAGGTACTTCTACTATTATTATCCGAGAATTCAGCTCCACTAAATTCAACATGATTTCGATATCCGCTGCAAAATGAGATATACAAAAGTGTATATTTCGACGTTAAGCAATTGTTAATGAGAACATTGTACACAAAAGAAAGGAAAAAAGAGCCAACAGTACGCGGTGTTCCCAGGCGGTCACCCATCCAGGTACTAACCACGCTCAACGCTGCTTAACTTCGATGATCGAACGAGAATCGGTTCGTTTCAGCGTGATATGACCGTTGGCGATATTAGCGTATCAATAATCGAATGATCGTCAACTGATAGAAGTTCATGTACTACTTGCAACAATTTTCCAAGAAACAGTCCAAACTCGCACATGTGGGCTATCATAAAACCAATAATCAAGCAATATAACACAAGAATACAGAAATAAATTACAGAGAGTCTATTGTGGCTTTCTGTGGTAGGTACTTCTACGAAGAACTAACAACATCCTGAGCTGCAGTCGCTGGTCAGTTCTCTGGCGTGCGACGCAGTATTGGGAAGAGTCTAATTTATGACACCCTCAAGGGTCTGCCATCCCGTCCCGAGTCCTGTGGTGACGAAAGCCACATGAAACTAATTTGCGGATCTCCTTCCACTTATAGTATTTCCTTGTACAAAATATATTTCCTTTGACAATGGTCAATTGTTCGTTCAATTATTTTACCCCGCACGATGGAAAAATATAATTTTACGGGCTCCGTTTGAATTGTTTTCGCTTTGAAACGACAAGTTCGTTGAGAAATGAAAATTCCATTGCGTGTCGACTTCGCGAAGTTTGCTTGTAAAAACTGGAGAATGCGTTGCATCCGCGTTCTAATTAAATCAGCTTATTCCGTTTATATCTGGGAATTAAACGCTTTAGCGATAACAGGATGGGGAGACGTTCTACAATATAATACGGTTGCATAGGTGCACCCGCAGATATCCGAAGATAAGGCCAGGCTACACGGAGGGCTCATTAAACATTCCGATTCGCGCAATAATTCGATGCTGCGCGGCAGGTTATTACGCGAAAGAGCGTATACCGAGCTAGGCTAATTACGCGCTGCTTGCACCCTGGCCCTTTCACGTGTGGTTTCCGGCGTTTTCACGGCTAAACGAGGCGCAACCGGCACAATGGGGCCCTATTATCCGCGAAATACGTACGGACTAGCACGAAAACAATTCGGTGTACCGGTACCGATCGGGTGCCGGCCGCGTAACGCGACGTGTAATCGTTGTTAGATAAATCCGGTCGCTTCTTAATTAGCGAATCGGGTGTTCGCGCGAGGGAAAATGGAGGTAAGGAAGCTCTCTTGCTCGCTCGCTCGCGTCGCAATTCACGAGAACGAGGAAGAGATGCAACCGTATACCGGCTCATGCATTATGTATCGTACGGAATACACCCGGGTGCTGGACGCCTAAGAACATTTAGCCGGCTACTCGGACCGTCGGTACAAGCCACCACACCGGTACCTGCATTTATAGAAGTACGCAAATTGGTTGCAACCGCCTGACGCGAACGCCTTCTCCGCCGAGCCGTCGAGAGTATGCGACCGAGCTCGGGATCGTTTCCAACGGCCTCCCGTATAATCTCGCGGGGATAATTATAATTGTTAATCGCCACGAGGAACGTGGAAACCGGCGATCCTCGAGGTGTCGCGATCCCCTTGCTATTTATGACGACCGGGCGTCCATTATCCGCCAGGGGATTTAATCGGGTCGAGGACGACGCTGTTGCTCCTTTTACGAGCAGCAAGCCACTACTCCTAGACAATGGGGTTTCGAGGATGCTGCGATTGTTCCGAAAGTTCATCCCTTTTAAAAATCATAGAAAACCATTCAGCAATATGACTTTCCGTAAGAGGATTCTCGGGCTATGGAATTCTGTTTAAAGAAATCCTGTTCGTGTAATTGATTTTCGATCGGACACGGATTAAACGTGACTCGAATCGAGAGTTTAATAAAAGCCTCGACAAACCGATTATTTAATACAGCCCCGTGTATACGGCTAGAGCGGTTTCCTGTAAGATAGCTGATCACCAATACGAAACGTTCGCAACATTGTATGTGCCAGCCTGCTGCAGGGAATACGAGCATTTACACAAAACCCGTCATTAAAAGCCTCGCCTCTGCAACACACGATGATCGCAAGAACTTCCCGCATAATTCTAGTGCCTGTTCCATCTCTTCCTTTTTCGCCATAGAGGATGAAAAGGATTCTGAATCGTTAAATTTCTCGCGCATCTACCCGTACACCAGCAATTAAGGGGAACTGGCTAATAAACGACATTTCCACGTACAATTCCCGAAAGGATACGTTCGCGTGCTCGAAAGCCGCGAGAGTATGACTTCATGAATTTATGTAAAACGCCGTACGTTATCTCCGCGGTGTCTGCTTATCGGTCTGTGATAATAGAGTCATAAACGAGTCCCGCGGACCACTTACGAGGCCTGTTACGCGCGTTGCATAACGAGAAGAAAGTGTGTGAAAATTCTTATGCCCGAGATATCGATCTATTATGCACTCGTATGGGAATACTGAATTAGGCCTACCGCAAGTGCTTGTAATCCCAAACGAAACGGCCGAAATGCTCGAGAATTCTAGGCTCTGTCAAGATCTACTATTTCCGTAAAATACTGCTCTCGAGACACAAGTTGCCGATCGAATCAGCATACATTACGCACCGAACTCCCACGTATCAACTTTCCGAATTTATTTCCTCATCTTTCCGCGTTTTATTCCTTGCATTGCGAATGTCCGTGGTGAAAAGTTAAAACTGCTGTATCTACAATTTCTATTCTTTCGTTATCCGACAATTGTCACGATTTGAAATTTCCGTGCTCCTTTGTTCTATCAAATATTATAATGTGACTTCCGCCTCTGTAATTTCGGTGCTTTGTATTTACGTATTCCGTAGCTCCACGATCCCATTTGTCGCGCTTCCATTTGCTAATCTCAATTGCCAACGTCCCTAATCTCTGCCCCTCGAATTCCTGCATTCCAATTCCTCGGCTCTCCCCCTCCGATACGAGCCAGTACAACGAAAGCACATATTCCATTGAATTCAGTACGCAGAATTGATTAGTCAACCGGGTTGGACGGAGCGTATCTATTCGCAAAGTGGAACAAACGAACAATAAAACTGCTTCGACGTTGCGACACAGGCTCACCGTGAAATGACGACGATCAGCGTAAATTTCCTTAATCAGATCCCGTCCGGGACAGAAACGCATTGTTACCAAGGCTCGACGTCCCCCCGCTTGATATGCATCATCTAACGGGGGCCGCGGCGAGTTATTTCGATCGTAAAACGATGCGATCGCGGAAACTCTCTCGTCGAGACCAAATGCAGAAATGCGTGAAATGGAAACGCATTGTTGCCCCGCGTAACGATACCACCTCTTGTGTTCCCGTTAAAAATCATAATTTCCCACATTACGAACGGTGAATAGCGTCCGCGCGGATTCGTCGTGCATCTCGGCATTCTCATGCGATCTTTCGACAAAGCGCGTGGGCGTGCGTCTTCTTCTGCGATCACTCGTTTGCGCTCGCGAGCCTCGCTATAGGTGTTCCGAGCGAATATAAAGGAATTGGATTTTCTTCGCGGACCTTCCTGCGCCTGTGTGTTCTCCCATCTCGCCCAGTCCTTCGAGCGTTATGCAACACGGCATTGCGTTTCACAATTTTTCATTCTTCTCGTTCGAGACTTTATAGTTTCTATCTAACTCGTCTGCGAGCCTACAATAGAATTACTGTATAAATTTCGACACGAAGAGGGCATTGTAAAAGTTACGTTTCAACGAAGTCCGAACGACGCGCCGATTGAGATCTCAAAGCACAGGGTTATGTATTTTCCTTGACGGAGCCAGAGCAGTGCCCCACAGGGCAATTCGTAGCCACGCCTACCTCGAACGTTCAACGCATTATCGCCACCGGTTTCTGCTGGCTATGTATTTTGGCATACTTCGCTCCTGTAGACCCGAAAATTTTGCGATACATTGTGTCTAAGGTGCCTCTTAAATTCAGATGAACCCTACGGGCAATCTGCTATCGGAATTTTAATTTTTCCCGTGGCTGAGCTCCGAGGCTATCTCGCAGTACCTGTTTGCGAGTGCATCCTCGAAGGCGGAAGGTTCTCATTAATCACGGGATACGTTGAAATATACGAGTCAACGCAGAAATGAGACGCATGGCTCGCGAATCGACTGTCTAATGGTAGAGCAGAGCGCGTGAGCGTCTCGTATCAATCGTTAGGTGGTGCGCGATATGCGATCAACGTCAGGGCGTAGAATTATTAGCTTTATCGCGTATGAAATTAAGACGTAGGCAGCGGTCTGTCGGTGTTCGTCCGGGGTCTACGTGCGTCGACTACGCTCCGAAGGTGTAACACGTACAGCCCCGTATTAGGGCCGTGAACACGTGTATGCACGGTGTTTTTTCGTGATCGGTGCAAGCACGTCCCTGAAGTCACGTTAGCGGTTGCCAGTTGCCATATAAACCGAAACCGACTCGTTAGCTCGGCGAAGCCACCGTTCGCGAGATTCCACCGGACCCCTGGCCGCCGCACGGTTTTTTGTCGGAATATAATTATGTTGTTGGTTTAACGAGCTCTGATTATGACAAATGAGGTATTACAAGTCGGTTCGGTTGATGAGTACCAGCGAAACAGACGTATTACAGGAGACGATCATCTCCTCTTCCCGGGAAAAACAGCTTCCACTTGGTTTCCACCAAGTGCCGAGGTGTACTGGCCAAGATTTCTCGCGCATGCGATCGTGATTTATCACAGCGATCTCAGAATTACGATCACGGTCGTGCTTGTAACTTCATTCACGCCGTGATCGTGATTTTTTCATTTTTATCGGTGCATCGGGTCTACAGATGATCGAGTCTGCAATCGGAAATTATTATATTACGATTTGCCACAAACAATTGTAGCATGTCCGAACTGTTCGAGACAGATAGGTAAAGTTATGTTTGAGAATACAAATTGATTACGCAATGTTGTAGAAGATTATGAAACGAAAGAGAAATTCTTCGAACTTGAAGCGAATCGTTGCAGTAAAAATCAAGTCTTAAAGAACGTTCTATTTTCAAGAAAAAATGAATTGTTTTTCGAGAATCTCCGTACTTCTACGAACCTAGAGCATGAAATTTGCTCATCAGAGTGTGCTATCGATCTTCTAACACCTCTCGCATTCCAGGAGAAGGAATTGCAAAAAAGGCTCGACCCTTTTACAACCCTGATCCGCAACCCCTTGTAAATCTCCGTCGAAGCTTGCCGAAGCCCTAGCCCAGATTCCAACATTAACGAGTGTTCGAGCACTCGTAACCCGAAGAATGCGCCACAGGATAATGAGGTGAGTATTAGCGGCGGGCATTATCCTGGAAGGTGAAATGATTCTCGGCCGGAGGAACGCAGGTCCAAGATTTCCTCCGGAGCGATTAGCGGCCGAGTGCACGAGGTAACTTCCTTATGTCTGAGAGGGCTCCTCGGATGTTAGGGCTCACACTTAGCTCGAGTTAGGCGTTAGTTAAGTCGGGCCAACGGCGATGCTGAAGAGCTTGGCCAGCGGCGAGCGTGTTTCCTCTCTTCTATTCGCCGCGATCAGAAGCCGCGAGCGTTCCTTTCCGCGCCGGAAAACGTTGTTCCGCGGCGCGAGCGAAAGGGAGCACGCCGCTTAACACGCGGTATATTTATACATCATCGTGCTCGTAAACCGTTTCGAAGAGACCTGCTCGAAGATAGACCGTGCTCGGCTTTTTCAACGACGCACTGCTCGGAAACGTTTTACAAGCGCCACGGCTCCGAGCTCCCCAGGATCTTCGGTGCTAAATTAATGGGCTCGAGGTGGTCCGTTCTCGAGGAAGCTCGAGTCATACTCTTCAAGGTACTTACAGTTTTGCGCTCGTTTCTCGTCCAAAATGTTTTCTCAATGTACAGCAAAATGCTTGCTTTTACAATGTCGGTACAGTAAAGTCGGGTTTACTGTCCAACAGCCGTATTTTTGGAGGACAGTAATCCTGGTGTTGCGATCGAATTTTTGTTACTTCAAAGGAGAGTCCGAACATAGAGAAGGACAGAATGAAATTCAAAGGAGAAGCCGAACATAGAGAAGGACAGAATAAAACTTATCGCGTGGCCGAAGATAGGTCCGCAGGCGTGGTCCTTTATCTCAAGTGGGCAACGGACTTTTCCGAATTGCCTCTATTGATTTTCTCCTCGCTCTGAGTCTAGCCTTCGATGGGATACGACGTCCTTCCAGTCGTCAGTTTATTTAACCACCCATTTCCAATAAAAGTCGGGTTTACTGTCCAACAGCTGTATTTTTGGTGGACAGTAATCCTGGTGTTGCAATCGTATTTTTGTTACTTCAAAGGCGAAGCCGAATATAGAGGACAGAATAAAATTCAAAGGAGAAGCCGAACATACAAAAGGACAGAATGAGTGTCTCTTTCTTTCCCATACGCTGTCCTTCCTTGCGACCGAAACTTGAATCGTCGATTTAACCACTAAATACAATTGGAATTATATCGTGTTTGGTCTTATATTAATCAGAAAAATGCCAGAAATACGATAGTGAAATTGCATAAAAGAAATAATGAAAATTAAGAAAGTTGAACATTTCGATTCATTCGAGTCAATGTGTGGTGTTTACACCGATATACCCGAGCCGAAATCAATCAGCGCCGCCTTCGGCGCGGCGCGGCGTCGCACAGTGGACCGGGAACGCGATTTTACTGGCCAAAAGTCACAATGTCATTGGATCTTTCTAAAAGTTGGAAATCAAATGTTTCTAAGGTCACTGATAACGCTTCTGACATCAAAAATGAAAAATACAAAATGGTGGATTCAATACTATGCATATATAGCCTAGAAATCCGTTTTTCGTGGTCAAAATTAAAGCTGCACATAGTACATAAGACAAAAGTGTATAATTATATTTCCGATGTTAATTCTAAATTATTCAAATATTTCAACATCGGTAATTCGAATTCCTCTTCATACGAATCTTCTTCGTCGTCGGTTGATTCCGTATTATTTGTAGAGGATACAGACGCAGATGGTTTTTCTCCAATAGACGGAGGACATATTAGTGCTAACACTTCAGAAGACAAATTTAATTTCTTACGGTATTGTTTTTGTCTTCGATTGTTTAAAATTATTGTTGATACGAAAGGATCCGATGTTTCCATAGTCCTATAAAAATATATAAAATAAAAATAAAACACCGCGGCACTTTATTTCTTAATTATCGTATAAACTACAGGGCTGCAATTGGCTGCACCTGAAATGTATATGCTCTTATTCGAAATTGTTTATACTTTCATATAAAACAAGTCTGATGCTTGACACTCTTAGACATTTTTTTTAATGCCTTCTCAAAGTTTAAATTGTTAATAATATTGCAGCATTTGTACATGGATTAAATAATGCTGGGAAACTAATTAAATAATGAAAGTACGCCTATTAATATATATAAAACATTTATTCAAACCTGTTACACAATGCTCTATAACGAGTTCTAAGAATAATTAATTCCACTTTGAATTTCAGAATTTTGTCTTTAAAACGTTACCCTCGGTTACACAATTATCAGAAATGGATAATATTTTAGATTTTTATGGTTCGAAGTATCGTTACTTTATAACCAAAAAAGTTTTTCAAAATGTTGATCTTCGAAAATTGACTTTTGGCCAGTAAAATCGCCTTCCCGGCCCACTGTGCGTCGACCGCCAGTGGTATGAGTAGGCACTGGACTTAGAACCCGGTGCTGACTCTGGACAGTAAACCCGACTTTACTGTACAAAGCTATTCCTCCATTCCGGCGGCGAGCATCCCCACGAGAGAGGGAAACTCTACTCCCGTCAATTTCCCCGGTCTGACGACAACGACTGTATGAAATTCGGAATTTCTCCGATTAAGAATCCGCGGTACCAGCGAAAGTTCGAACCTCGTCTAGTATCTTACGTTAAATGATCGTAACTCGCACTGGCTAAGACCATGCGCTAAATTTTTGTCCGACTGGCAAACAGTATACTGCCCGCTTCCACCGGCATGCACCGCGTTCACCTTGCGAGCATATAAACGATAATAGCGCGGAGTTGCACTAAGTTCAGCTTAAGAAACGCCCGCCGCGTCCACTTAAGATCACAATTCACCGGGAAAATAGTACTTGGGATAAACACTTGCGATAAGGTCACGATTAAACCGTGTCGATGCCCGCGAACGATGGAATGTATAATCGCGACGGTGTAATATTTACGAGGCTGTAACCATCGTTACCGTTATTACAGCGAGGGACTCGCGGGTCCGTTGGTTGTGTGCGCGAAAACCGTGGCCGCCTTTTTGGGCAAACGAAATCGCCGGTCGTCGCGCGAGCATCCACGACACGATCAAATGCCCGCGCAACAAAGTAATGCGGTCTCGGCCGCGGCGCGGCGTCCATACGTGATTAATCGGCCACGCAACGGTAATTATAACATGTGTACGAATGATTACAGCCCCGCGTAACTATACGTTAACCCTCGTCTGGCAATAAGTCATCGGTGCCCGGTAATGTTCGCGATACTTTATCGCCCGACGGTTTTCCCCGGCGAGAGAGGACGCGTGGCCGAAGGTCTCGAGTACGGGGAGGCCATTGGCTTTAATTGGTGCGTCACGATTGCGCATCTATGAAGGTACAGAGGATCCAGCGGCAGATAACACCGGCCCGATAACATCTCGGGGCCACCGAGGTGAAAATCCGAGCGTACGATCCGCCTCGCACCTTCGTTTTGTTCCGTACGTCGCGTCGCGTCGCGTCTCGTCGTCGATAAAATCGAGATGGCTCAACGTTTACGAAACCGAGCGGTTTTAATAACCGGTTAATAAAGCTGCTTAACCGAAAGCCGCGATCGAGATGGAAAAATGCGCAGCCGGGTTTACAACAACGAGGAATGGCTTCGAGCTGCCCGCCGAGTTTGTTCAACTCGCTGTACGTGGTCTGTCCGCAAAGTATCCGACCTTTGTTTATGTTCATCTTATAGGCGATCTTGCGAGCAACAAATCTCTGCATGCCGTCATTTGAAAACGATACGCAACGTTACAGCAGAAGGTCGAATACTTTCCGGAGAAGACTACGTATACCGGTCCCATTCAAGTTAGCGTTTCGCTGTTCGGCAGATCGGATCAACAAAAATTCACATACTTACCGTTTTCAAGAAACAAAAGGAAATAAGTTGTTCGAAGGTTGGGACACGTCCGCGAGGTAGGGTCGGATGCAGAACAATTTGTGTGACCAGCTGGCCCGAGCAGAGCGCAACCGGTCCGCGCGCGATCGCCACGCCAATAAATCACGCTCGGTCTCCGAGTGTTAATTACAAGCATTAACAACCGAATGGACAAATCGGCGAGCGGTGTGTGGCCGATCCCCCTAATTGCGTCCGATCCGACGGCGTTAGCGCGCTTTTGTCTCGATTTCCCCGATACGATCGCGCGCCGGTGGAATTCCGTGAAACAGATATCGCGGCGCGCAAGAAGAAACGGATATCGTGTCTGCAAGAAGGAAAGGCTCGCGCGCGATTCCTTGGCCGATCGTTTGTTCCAGATCTAGGAAACCTACCGCGGCGCGGGCCCGGTTCGGTCCCAGCCCGGCCCGGCCCGGCCCGGCCCGAGTCGAGTCGGGCCCGACAGTAGCGTACCTACGCTTCTTTAACGAGAACAGCCTAGCGAACGTTCGATTATTTATACTCGACGGGTTTCGAGCGCGTTCCGCCGCGCGGAGTCATTCATTTCGCTCGCCTTAATGTCCCGTTCACGGGGCTACACGTAATGGCGTTTTACTTGTTCGCGGCGACTGCCGGCTATCTTTCATCGTTCGCTTTTGTATTCCCGTTTCGAAGCTGACAATGCTTTCCCGGGGAAATATATGGCGGAGAGGCGTCTGTTTTGAATCCAATGGATACGGAATGCCACCGACGCCGACGCCGCGCCGTTTCGTAATTTTCCCCGCCGCGGATTTGCATTCGTAACCCACTTAAAACGCTCCGACGAGATGCTGAACCGTATCGATACGTTCCGAACGAGAACAATGGCGCGGGCTAGTCCCGATGATGTGCTACGATATTTCATTTCGCTGAAAAATTCACGAGGGAAAATTCCTGGCTACCAGAAGGCGAGCCGATGGCTCCTTTCTCTGGAAATCTTGGTTTCAGTGATCGCTACGCGTTCGCATCGGCATTGCATCGGTCTACCGATAAATTTGCACTTTCTGTTGCAAGATATTAGCCTTAAGAAACAAGTCGATTAATCAATGAGGAATTTTGTAATCTCGTTTCGCATGTTTTGCGAGTTTTACGAAGTTCTTGTAACGAGTAGACTGCGGATCTTCGAATAAAAATAGTCTGCCTGCATCGCAGCAAACTGGAGGGAAATAGAAATTTATTTTCTTTCTTGAAACTTTACCTACCGGAAGCCTGTTTGTAGGATTTTCAATAATTGTGCTACACCAAAAGAAAGCATAGAAATTTTCTTTTACATTGCAATCTTAAATGAAACTATTAGATCACGTTATTGAGAGTGCACTTGTTAATTCACAATGAAAATTGCTGTTGCCATTGAAGGTTCCATTGAAAAGTGTTTAGCCGTGTACCATAGATTTTTCAAAATCATGCAATAATCACCGGTCGGTGATGCGTTAATATGCGTTGAAAATAATATTATTTTTAAATACTGGAGGGAAATAGAAATTTATTTTCTTTCTTAATATTTTACTTAGCGGAAGCCTGTTAATAGGATTTTAAATAATTGTGCTGCACCAAAAGAAAGCATAGAAATTTTCTTTTACATTGCAATCTTAAATGAAACTATTAGATGACGTTATCGAGGGTGACTTGTTAGTTCACAATGAAAATTGTTGTTGCTATAGAAGGTTCCATTAAGAAGTGTTTAGCCGTATACCATACATTTTTCAAAATCATACAATAATCACCGGTCGGTGATGCGTTAATATGCGGTGAAAATAATATTATTTTTAAATACTGGAGGGAAATACAAATTTATTTTCTTTCTTAACACTTTACCTACCGGAAGCCTGTTAATAGGATTTTCAATAATTGTGTTGCACCAAAAGAAAGCATAGAAATTTTCTTTTACATTGCAATCTTGAATGAAACTATTAGATGACGTTATCGAGGGTGACTTGTTAGTTCACAATGAAAATTGTTGTTGCTATAGAAGGTTCCATTAAAAAGTGTTTAGCCGTATACCATAGATTTTTCAAAATCATGCAATAATCACCGGTCGGTGATGCGTTAATATGCGTTGGAAATAATACTATTTTTTAATACTGGAGGGAAATAGAAATTTATTTTCTTTCTTAACACTTTATCTAGCGGAAGCCTGTTAATAGGATTTTAAATAATTGTGCTGCACCAAAAGAAAGCATAGAAATTTTCTTTTACATTGCAATCTTAAATGAAACTATTAGATCACGTTATTGAGAGTGCACTTGTTAATTCACAATGAAAATTGCTGTTGCCATTGAAGGTTCCATTGAAAAGTGTTTAGCCATGTACCACAGATTTTTCAAAATGATGCAATAACCACCGGTCGGTGATGCGTTAATAAGCGTTGAAAATAATATTATTTTTAAATACTGGAGGGAAATAGAAATTTATTTTCTTACTTATCACTTTACCTACCGGAAGCCTGTTAATAGGATTTTCAATAATTGTGCTGCACCAAAAGAGAGCATAGAAATTTTCTTTTACATTGCAATCTTAAATGAAACTATTAAATCACGTTATTGAGAGTGCACTTGTTATCGAGGGTGACTTGTTAGTGCACAATTTAAATTGTTGTTGCCATTGAAGGTTCCATTCAAAAGTGTTTAGCCATGTACCACAGATTTTTCAAAATGATGCAATAACCACCGGTCGGTGATGCGTTAATATGCGTTGAAAATAATATTATTTTTAAATACTGGAGGGAAATAGAAATTTATTTTCTTTCTTAACATTTTACCTAGCGGAATCCTGTTAATAGGATTTTCAGTAATTGTGTTGCACCAAAAGAAAGCATAGAAATTTTCTTTTTCATTGCAATCTTGAATGAAACTATTAGATCACGTTATTGAGAGTGCACTTGTTAATTCACAATGAAAATTGTTGTTGCCATTGAAGGTTCCATTGAAAAGTGTTTAGCCGTATACCATAGATTTTTCAAAATCATGAAATAATCACCGGTCGGTGATGCATTAATATGCGTTGAAAATAATATTATTTTTAAATACTGGAGGGAAATAGAAATTTATTTTCTTACTTATCACTTTACCTACCGGAAGCCTGTTAATAGGATTTTCAGTAATTGTGCTGCGCCAAAAGAAAGCATAGGAATTTTCTTTTACATTGCAATCTTAAATGAAACTATTAGATGACGTTATCGAGGGTGACTTGTTAGTTCACAATGAAAATTGTTGTTGCTATTGAAGGTTCCATTAAAAAGTGTTTAGCCATGTACCATAGATTTTTCAAAATTGTGCAATAATCACCGGTCGGTTTATGTGTTAATATAATTTTCAATAATTGTGCTGTACCAAAAGAAAGCATAGAAATTTTATTTTACATTACAATCTTAAATGAAACTATTAGATCACGTTATTGAGGGTGCATTTGTTAATTCACAATGAAAATTGCTGTTGCCATTGAAGGTTCCATGGAAAAGTGTTTAGCCATGTACCACAGATTTTTCAAAATTATGCAGTAATCACCGGTCGGATATTATTTCTAAATACTGTTAATGTTTGCATCGTGTTAAATTACACCGTAAGATTTTAAATTCCTACGTGTCTGGAAAAGACTGTATCAAGTATTTGGGTCAGTCGAGTTCCTTGGTTGACTCGCAGCGATTTCCAGCGGTGACGAAAAATTTGGTCGACCGATTCGAGCGTGTGTCGCGGAAAAGTGGCCTGAGTCGTAATACGGCACTGCGCCACGGAAAGAGTACGCTCGAGATCACCGGAGAGGGAAGACGGCTCGGCGAGCATGAAAGTCACGCGACCGCGATACACCGGGGCTTCTTTTTGCCGATTCGTTCGTGCACCGGCACGAGCACCACGAGGAGGCTCGACCGATCGAGGACGAGGGAAAGGGCAGGAAAGAGGCGGTCGCGTACGATCCAAGGGAAGGTTAGACCGGCGAAAGGGCCGTGGGTGCGCTGCACCGGCGGAGGGAGCTCGGCCTGGAGCCGGAGGAGGCGGAATAAGAGCTGAAACACGGGATTTACACGTGTATTTGCTAGCGTTGCGCTAACGTGCATGCACGACCGTCGAGTGTTTATGGTAATCCCCGAGCAGGGTGGCCTCCCTTTCCTTTCTTCCTCGATGTTCTCGGTTACTCGGTTACTCGGGTCCTTTCTTCATCTTCCTCGGTCCCTTTCTCTCGCACTTTTTCACCTACGGCCGACCTCCGCGTCAATCGCACGGAAGGGCAACAACATTCTTCTCTCAAGCTGCTGCTGGATTCCGGGACGGAGCAATCGATATCCAAAATATTTTTATAGTTTTTCAGAAAATTGACGGGTCCTAAAAATTTCGGTTAACGCGTTGAGTGCCGCGTCAGTCACCGGTGACCGACACTGAACTTTTCGTTGAGGCCGCGTCAACCACCGGTGACTGACAATGTAAAATATGATATAAAACTAAAAAATTTACATTGTTTTAACCCTTTGCACTCGGAACGATTTTAAATGGAAAATTAAACTTTTCTTTCGACCTAGAATAATTCCATTCTATATTCATTCTTTTCTCTGTACGAATGTGAAATTGATATAATACCTCGCACAATACTTAAATCTTTAGTAATTTATTAGATACCAACATATATAGTAATGCAAACAATATTTTAAATGGAAAATTAAACATTTCTTTCGACCTAGAATAATTCCATTCTAGATTAATTCTTTTCTCTATACGAATGTGAAATTGATATAATACCTCGCACAATACTTAAATGTTTAGTAATTTATTAGATACCAACATATATAGTAATGCAAACAATATTTTAAATGGAAAATTAAACATTTCTTTCGACCTAGAATAATTCCATTCGATATTCATTCTTTTCTCTGTACGAATGTGAAATTGATATAATACCTCACACAATCCTTAAATGTTTAGTAATTTATTAGATACCAACATATCTAATAATAATGCAAACAATATTTTGAATAATGCCACGGCAATTTTTAGTGGCGCCTCAGAGTCTCCACTCGAGTGCTGAGGGTTAAGTAATTACTGAAAATTTATTTAAAATTTACTAAATTCTTATTTATTATAGGTTTTATATCATTAAGGCATTTTAATGAATTTTATTGAAACATGGTGAATAGAAAAACGGTTGTCCTGACGGATGCAGCGAGCGTGGCCTGACGGGGATTTCCTTAAGAATTCGCGTCGCGCTAAACGTGTTAATGCGACAACATCCTTTTGGAACGCATAGCTGAAGGAAACGCAGAAAACAGAAAATCGATTGTTTGAATAAACAAAATATTCCCTTTACCTCTGGCCACAACATTTTCTTTACAGTTACAGTAATTAACCCCTTGCCGTACCATTTTCTTTACAGTTGCAATGATTAAAACGTCTTTCTGCACAAAAATGTCGTAGAAGGGAAAAGAAAATGTATATTTTTTGTATGGCTGCATCCATTTTAATGCTCAAATATTGACTACAAACAAATCATATTTTATTTCATTTAAAAGGAAACCCGTGACATTCGTATTTGTCAGAGTTTGTTCAAAACCTTCGTCGCGAGTCTGGCTCGTCAAAATACGGCAAGGGGTTTAATCGTCATTATCCCCAAAATTGTCGTAGAAGAGAAAAGAAAATGTATATTTTTAAAATATTGATTACATTCAAATTTTATTTCATCCAAAAAGAAGGGCATAACATTGAGATTTGTTAGACTTTGTTAAGATCTTCGTCACGAGTGCGACTCGTCGAAATACGACAAGGGTTTAAGGAATCAATGATCGAAGGCATCGGAATCTCGTGTGCGTGCCATTAACACTAGATTTACGGGACCCGTCAAAATGACGGGTTCTAATATTCTTAATTTGCGATTATTAAGATTGTCAAAGTGCTTTCCTGAGGAATTATTTACCAAATTTATTTCTTTGGGTATATATTATTGGAAAAACAGCCAAAAATTTGGATAGACACATCCTTATTATGTTTTATAAAGTAATGTGAAATAGTTATTTCTACAGCTCCGTAAATCTAGTGTTAACACTTTATCTACCGGTATTAACAGGGCCGGTTTAAGCTAGCGCCGGGCCCGTAGCAAATGTTATCTGGGGCCCTAGGTTTTGCATGATAATAAAACAAAACACAATGAAGGACCTTTTTTTAGCAGAAATAGCTGTTAATAGTAGCCAGGGATTTTTCTGCTGCAAGCGCGGGGCCCTTAGAAGAGCACGGAGCATTTGCTACTTCTGCTACTGGGCTTAAAGGAGTAGACTCGATGAGTTGTGTGGTACACCACACACCGCTAGACGCATGTACGTACACGAGAATTGCAAGGGTCCGGGATATGGAAAACAGCGTCTCGCCAATGCATATTGGGGACCTCTCCATAGTCGCAATCGCTAGATGAAAGATGCATCTAGCGCGCTTACTATCCCAGAAAGCCTAATTTTGCGTTTTTCAGGCGATATTCTCATTATTCGACAGAATCTAGCGGAGCCGCCAGAAGAAATGTGTTGTATTCCGGATGAGGGTTAATAAACGTTTTTTGGTTTAAGGCAACAAATCACAAGTTTATTAATAAAACTCCTCAACTTATAAAATCCGGACACGAAGTATGAGAAAAGCGCGTGACAGAATATTAATTCGTAGAGACAGAGAGACAGACTGCTCAGAGGTTGTACGAAAAAGTGAGCTAGAAAGTCTTTTGCGTAAACTTAAATAGAAGTCCCTAAAAGGTAGAGGTAGGCGATTACATAGTGCAATTCTGTGTGACTCAGGGTAGTGACCGGTCGAGGGTCACTGTCGGGAACATCTAACTTGGTCACTATTTATGATAAGTATATATCGTAAGTAAACTTATGATAAGTAAATAGTTGTCATGCAACAAATGCTGGCGCGACAGTGCTGCATTTTCATTTCTTCCGGCTTAATCCGGCTTTGCCTATTAATAGGCTTTTCAATAACACTACCCACACCAAATTTGTTTCCCTATAACTGTTGGGTGTACCTTATAGAGTTTTTTGCGCTGATTCCGAATCTGGCCTTAATTTTTCTCCTACACGTACAGTTTTTGAGGAACATGGCCTCGAAAAATAAACACATTTTTCAACTTTAAACAAATATTGTGATGTTATTATAAAAGATATTGAATTGTTCTTCACGGCAAAAGATTCTGTATACTTTCCCGAATACAGTGATATCCAATATTAATACATTATGATTGTTTAAACATGTATAAACAAAGATTAAAGATGGAGAGGCCATGTTTCTCAAAAACTGTACGTGTATGAGAAAAATTAAGGCCAGATTCGGAATCAGCGCAAAAAACTCTATAAGGTACACCCAACAGTTATAGCGAAACATAAAAAAAGTTGAAATTTGTAGGACAGTGTAATTGTGCTGCACCAAATGGAAGCTTAAAAATCTTCTTTTACACAATAATCCCGAAGGAAATTAGTGGATTTTGTGATCGAGGGTGAGCTGTTGGTTTATGATTGAAATTACTGTTGCCATTGAAGAGTGCTTTTAAAAAATCCTCGGCCACGAACCATAGACTTTCAACAATTATGGAATAATCACCGGTAGGTAATGCGTTGAGTATAGAATAATGCGACAAAGAGAGAACCGCGACGTTATCGCGGATACTTACGTCTACATTATGAAACCTTCGGCATAGACAGTGACGAGGACAGGACCGGCAGCAGCGAGTAACGAGAGCGACGTTGCGCTACGTCGCGTCGGTCCGCTCCGGTTGGCTAAGTTAAAACGTTCTAATAAAACCTGTCCGGCCCCCGTGCCACCGGGAATTCGATTTTCTTTATTTCGCGGATCGCCGCGCGCCGCCCCGTCAATTCTGAAATCTGCCGGCGACACTAAACGGCGGCCAGTGAAATTAATCGCGGCGTTTATGCGTCCAGGGAATGCGATGGATTTTTTTCTCTTCGCTACGGAACATGATCGCTGATATCCGCCGCGGAGGGCAGTACGTGCCTCCTCCTCTAGTCGTGTTCGCGATTACGATGCTCGTTACAGATGCCGCGGCAACGAACTAGCCAGGTCGTAAACGATCCACGCGATTTTATTGGTGTCCCGGCCGAACCGCTCGTCCGGTGCGTTTGATTGCCGATAGCGCGGCAATTTATGGACATGCGAACAGATGCGCCCTGGAACGGCGTTAGATTCGGATTCGCTTCGAATCGGCCGGCTGCGACTGGCCGGTTTCATCGCAGCAGAGATTGGAAGCATCTGGGTGGTACTGAAGCGTGCTGCCTGGAACCGGTAGACGACGGTAATGGCAGAACGCCCTGTACAAGCCGTACACCGTGGGCTTTTTGCCGGGATTCTAAAATATCGCGGGGAAAAAATTAATTACTAGGTGTACCGATAAGTAATCCGTTATATTCCATCGCATTTAATATCGTTTCTTCGGCGGGTCAAAAACTTGCACGGATATTCCATAATAGTGCGTGTTCTTCGGTGCCTTTCAGCTGATATTTTTGATATTTTTGTACGCGTGGTACGAGATTGTTTATCGGCATGTTGTACAGGCCTCCATCACGAACGAATTGTAAGAGAGAGAGTCCGAATCGAAATGAATTGTCTTCTTACTTTTCTCCAATTTCTTTTTGTATTTTTTCTTTGCCCGTAGCGTCAGGTCTGGAGCGCAGGAATCGTTTCCATGACCTTAATTCGTACAATCTGCCCGGCGAAGTGGCCCCACGTATTATGAAACATCCTGTATAATTTCTTTCCGTACGACACCGGCGATCATCGCAAGGTGGTCATTATTACGCTAGGAATCGGTATTTTTCGAGCGGAGAAACCGGTCGGGCGTATGGCTGCCGGAGATAAAGGGCGAAGAGGGCGTCACTGGTAGCGCTGCCATCGAAACTGACAAATAATCATGAGCAACTGGTTGAGCAGCAGACTCGGAAAAGTTCGTTTCTCGTTCCGCGACTTTGTCCGCCACGTCTTCGCGCCGGTGAATTGTTTAAGCTGGCTCGTTCGTTCGAGATTAGGCTGATAGCCGTCGTCGCGGCGGCGAATGTGCCTAGAGTTGTGCAAATCATGCGGGACGAGCGTCTCGTGGAATGCAATTCTTTTCGCGAAAGTGGCGCGGCTGAAAGTTGACGCATTTCTCTGAATCTTTATGGAAATTATAAATATTTATGGTTCGTTAACGTTTACTCCAGCGTGCTTGAAATTTCGTTGAATTTTTCGATTTCTGAGAAGATCCGCGCGCATAGACTGGCGAGTATTCTTTAATTTCGCTGCCTTCGCAGAATGTCGTTGAAAATAAAAAAGGTGCCGTCGACTATCCGGTCTGAAGGAATGCGACCTTCGGAAGGAAATCTTAACCGTGGATTTTTCTCATATAATCAGAGGAGAACGCGGTTCTTTGGAGGCATGCGCGACGCAGCACGTATCTTTTCAATACATCTACCCGGCAGGGTTGCAACGATATGTCAATTATCGTCGCAATTTTGTTTATTGCCCTTTTCCTGTTGGCATGGCACGAACGAGATTCGGAAACGCGGGATCGTTTCGGTGGTTTGACGTGCGTGCACGTGTGACCATTATGACGGCGGCTCTTTTGCATCCGTGGCTATAGGAAATTCGCTTTCGTTTTGTAATGACTGTCATTTGATTCCACGGACGCAGCAATTAAAGGATAAATAGAGACGAAGACGGCGCGACGGGCACAACGATGCCCTCCTTTTTCGAACTCACCGTACCGAAGCGAAACGCTGCAGACACAGTGCGTGCTTCTGTCCCTGAACGGCGAGCTTCCACTTCGCTGCCGGTAGAAAATTACGAGTTATACGAATACGTTAGGCACATTTCTTCGCGACACCGTTTCTCAAACTAATAACCATTACCCGGCTCTTTACGACCGGAATCGTGTCATTTTCCGTCATTACTGCCATCTTTGTTCCGGATGCTTGCCTCCTGATCGCTCGCCAAGACATAAGCATTCAAATTAACAGGAATTAACTGCTGCATAATGGCACCAGTTAAATCAGGTCGAATTAAATCTCGCAGATATCAGGGTGATCGGCTCGTAGAAATCTGATCGATTAGTTTCTTTATATCTAGCCATGGTGATTTTCCGAAACGCGCGTGTTCGAAACTATCGACATCGTTAAATACGTACTTCAAGCATGTATGTAGTATGGCACACTTGTGGAACAACCGAAATTCGGATAATCGGCGTTCCGGAGAACCGACGTCGGGTTGATGGACGTTCTACTTCGCATTCTTCTGCTCTCATTAGATACGAAAATAAGTGGTAACACGTTTGGAGAAAAAAAATTCGAGTCGAGAAAGATGTCCTTAGCCTGTGCAAGGATGGCGTAAAAACGGGTCGCTTAGCGCAGAAGAACGGGCGGGAATGGCACGATTCACGCCGTACATAATGGAGCAATTACCGCGATACCGTGTTCACAATTTGATACCTCAGCTGGCCATTCCCTTTCCTCGCCAGCGCAGCGGAGACGCGGCACGCACGTAAACCGCAACCGCACGCACGGTTTACCTACATATCCCGATCCGGCGTCGTAGACCGGCCGGCGGCTAATGACTCTATTCCGATTACCCGGTTGTCGTGACGCGATGACCTCACCGTGGAGGACGGCCGGGGCGACCGTGAATCGTTGCATTAACGCCGACCTCGAGGATGGCGCCCCGACATGGCGCGGCATAGCACGGCGAGTCGCCGAGAATAAGAGAGGCCGAGGAGCGGGACATAATTCCACGGTATCGGCACGGGCTATGGGAAAGCAGTCATTAGACGGTAATGGTAATCCGAAAAGGCACGATAGAGGGTATTGGCAACGCGGGGAAACGTGGCTAATCGGAAATGCCGGCGTAATCGCCTCCGCGAGCTCGGGTATAACTGTTCCTCGCGAACATCATAGAACAGATTAGAATCGGAAAAACTCCCGGCAAAAATCCCGATACACGGATTTAAGATGCACCGGGAAAATCATTCGATCGGCTTGACCCTCGGGTGACCATTTCGCCGAGCGGTTTAGCCTTCGGAGTATTCTATAATTACAATTTCCCCGAGCCTCCCACCCCGACAGACATTCCTCTCTTATCTAATCGAACTCCAATCGTGTTCAACCCGCAAGTGGTAAAGAAAACAAAAGATCGATTGTTTGAATAACCAAAATACTCCCATCACCCCGATCCATAGCATTGTCTTTACAGTTACAGTAATCCCAACAAAAACATCCTGTACACAGGAGCCAAGTTCTCCATGGCCGTAAAAAGTTGTGAGATCAAACAAAATACGGCCAAGTTCGTTAGCTTAGAAATACCTCTTGCAATACTGAAAAAAGTGTTTGTAAAAATTAGTTTAAAAGAACGCTATTTAACTTTTAAAGAGTTACATGGTGGGCTAAATTACTCAAACTAGACCGCTACCTAACACCTTTCATGTCCATTGGTTTAAAAAGTAACGTTGGTTTGAAACCTTGATAATTATTCCTTCGATGGTTTGTTATGGTGGACCTATGTACCAAATTTCAAGCCTGTAGGTCTATGGTAAGTACCCAAAAGGTTATGATGATCTGTCAGTCAGTGACAAATTTAGCGATTTTTGAGGTCCTACATCTCGGAACCTACTAACGATGGAAGATTAATGTTTTGTCAATATTGAGATATGATAGCATTTAACAAGTGTACGAAATTACATTTCTCCATCTGCCTCCAGTTCCGATTTACAAGCCTCTAAAGAACGGCTAAGTTGTTTGTTGTTGCGTGCCATTAACACTTTATCTACCGGCAGCCTATTAATAGGCTTTTCAATAATTGTGCTGCACCAAATGGAAGCTTAAAAATCTTCTTTTACACAATAATCCCGAAGGAAATTAGTGGATTTTGTGATCGAGGGTGAGCTGTTGGTTTATGATTGAAATTACTGTTGCTATTGAAGGATTCTTTTAAAAAATCCTCAGCCATGAACCATAGACTTTCAACAATTCTATAATTACAATTTCCCCGAGCCTCCCACCCCGACAGACATTCCTCTCTTATCTAATCGAACTTCAATCGTGTTCAACCCGCAAGTGGTAAAGAAAACAAAAAATCGATTGTTTGAATAACCAAAATACTCCCATCACCCCTCTTCATAGCATTTTCGTTACAGTTACAATAATTAAAACGTCTTGATCTCCGAAATTGTCGTAGAAGAGAAAAGAAAGTTTATATCTTTTAAATATTGATTACAGTCAAATTTTATTTCATCCAAAAAGAAAGGCATAACATTCAGATTTGTTAGACTTTGTTAAGATCTTCGTCACGAGTGCGACTCGTCGAAATACGACAAGGGTTTAAGGAATCAATGATCGAAGGCATCGGCATCGCGTGTGCGTGCCATTAACACTTCATCTACCGGCAGCCTATTAATAGGCTTTTCAATAATTGTGCTGCACCAAATGGAGCTTAAAAATCTTCTTTTACACAATAATTCCGAAGGAAATTAGTGGATTTTCGTGATCGAAGGTGAGCTGTTGGTTTATGATTGAAATTACTGTTGCTATTGAAGGATTCTTTTAAAAAATCCTCAGCCATGACCCATAGACTTTAAACAATTTTATAATTACAATTTCCCCGAGCCTCCCACCCCGACAGACATTCCTCTCTTATCTAATCGAACTCCAATCGTGTTCAACCCGCAAGTGGTAAAGAAAACAAAAAATCGATTGTTTGAATAACCAAAATACTCCCATCATCCCGATCCATAGCATTTTCTTTACAGTTACAGTAATCCCAACAAAAACATCCTATACACAGGAGCCAAGTTCTCCATGGCCGTAAAAAGTTGTGAGATCAAATAAAATACGGCCAAGTTCGTTAGCTTAGAAATACCTCTTGCAATACTGAAAAAAGTGTTTGTAAAAATTAGTTTAAAAGAACGCTATTTAACTTTTAAAGAGTTACATGGTGGGCTAAATTACTCAAACTGGACCGCTACCTAACACCTTTCATGTCCATTGGTTTAAAAAGTAACGTTGGTTTGAAACCTTGATAATTATTCCTTCGATGGTTTGTTATGGTGGACCTATGTACCAAATTTCAAGCCTGTAGGTCAATGGGAAGTACCCACAAGGTTATGATGATCTGTCAGTCAGTCAGTCAGTGACAAATTTAGCGATTTTTGAGGTCTTACATCTCGGAACCTACTAACGTTGGAAGATTAATGTTTTGCCAATATTGAGATATGATAGCATTTAACAAGTGTACGAAATTACATCTCTCCATCTGCCTCCAGTTCCGATTTACAAGCCTCTAAAGAACGGCTAAGTTGTTTCGTGTAAAAGGTGGTAGTGCGAGAACTTGGCTGGTGCACTACCGAGCACCTAGATTAAAACGTCTTGATCTCCGAAATTATCGTAGAAGAGAAAAGAAAATTTATATCTTCTAAATATTGATTACAGTCAAATTTTATTTCATCCAAAAAGAAAGGCATAACATTCAGATTTGTTAGACTTTGTTAAGATCTTCGTCACGAGTGCGACTCGTCGAAATACGACAAGGGTTTAAGGAATCAATGATCGAAGGCATCGGCATCGCGTGTGCGTGCCATTAACACTTTATCTACCGGCAGCCTATTAATAGGCTTTTCAATAATTGTGCTGCACCAAATGGAAGCTTAAAAATCTTCTTTTACACAATAATCCCGAAGGAAATTAGTGGATTTTGTGATCGAGGGTGAGCTGTTGGTTTATGATTGAAATTACTGTTGCTATTGAAGGATTCTTTTAAAAAATCCTCAGCCATGAACCATAAACTTTCAACAATTCTATTATTACAATTTCCCCGAGCCTCCCAACCCGACAGAAATTCCTCTCTTATCTAATCGAACTCCAATCGTGTTCAACCCGCAACTGGTAACGTAATTCAATTTTTATGCTGACCTGCATCAAGCTCAGGTGTAAGAATCGAAAGAGCAAAAATATTTATATAAATGGATAATTTTAATAAAAAATTGATGATTTTTAATTAAATATGGGATTTCAATTAACACTAGGTTTACGGAGCTGTAGAAATAACTATTTCACATTACTTTATAAACGTAACAAGGATGTGTCTATCCAAATTTTTGGCTATTTTTCCAATAATATAAATTTCCAAAGAAATAAATTTTGTAAATAATTCCTCTGGAAAGCACTTTTACAATCTTAATAATCGCAAATTGAGAATATTAGAACCCGTCATTTTGACGGGTCCCGTAAATCTAGTGTTAACCAGTTAACTGCGTTCGACGTGTATACACGTCAATCCAAATCTCTATTGCGGTGCAATAACAATAACCTTTTCAAGAATGACTTGTTAATTTTTTATCAAATATATATGTAATCCTTCCTTGTTTTTCGTAAAATTTATAATAGGACCATTTGCCCTGCGTTCGACGTGTATACTTGACATTGCTTGATTTTAATTCCACACGCTGTGGGGGATTATTAAAACTAAATTCCGTAGTTAAGAGGTTAGTGAGGAAAACTGACCATTCCGGTGCGGTTCATTAACGTGTATCTTTATGCGAGATAAAAATTGAATGAAAATGTATTTTCTCTGTTACGATCATTCTTTATTTTTCACGATTGTATCGTAGTTTGACACGCCTGTTTCACACGCGAGACTATGATCGACACAATTGGAGAAATGCGACTGCAAGACGAAGAACTATAAGAAAACGGGGTGACATAGAAATTTATTCTCTCTCTTAATATGTTCGATGCGTTAGTATTTTTAAATTCGTCTAGTGTTTTCGATGTTTGAAACTGCACCTACCCATTTTTGCTATAAACGCATAAAATCCGTTGTCGAGTAATGCGATACTTATCGATCGCGCGAAAAAGTCTCGAACGGAAGTAACATGGTGTCAAAAGGAGAGTAAGTGGCTTGTAATCGGGAGGAGTTGGTCGATTTCTGCGCGCTGAGAGTTCCACCGGCAAAGAAAAAGCCGCGAACGGAAAGGTCCTTATCTTCTCGGTAATTTATGAGGCCGAAGACCCTTATCGTATCATCGTCCGGGGCGCAATTTCGCTGTCACGAATACGCGCGGCTTAAGTTTTAAGGCTCGTAATTACACCTATAAAGTACGCGTGTCAGGGGAATTTGAGCGCGGCGAAGGATCCAACACGCTTTCAAAACACTCGGACACATCGCGTTCAGATAATAAACGTCACCGTGGGCCGCAGGTGCACGGGATTTTCGGCAGGCGATTCCCAACGTCGAGATCGGTTGCCCGTCATCGTTGCAACAAAACTGCCATTTCGAGGTTTCGGGAACCGATAAACGTAAACTCGATGATTTAGGGGATACCTTCATCGGCGCGTCTGCTTCACGTGCTTCTTTTTTCTCGTCCACCTTCGAGTCTTCTCGCTGCGAATAGCGATGGGGAAACACTTCGGACAAGCCTTAAAAATTCATCATTAAAATCAAATTTATTATCTTGATCGTAAATTTAGATTTGCAAATATATTCAGCGAGACAAACTTTCGGCGAGATTGTATCTCTCTTAGAGCCACTCTACCGCTGTACCGTTATTCGTATATTGTTTACTTCATTAAATATTTTATTATTATTATTATTATTATTATTATGTACGGACCGAAATCCATTTATACAAATGTTAACGATACAAAAGAAAAACAAACATGAAAGTCTTAACCTAAAATTACTTATAAAGGGACATGCCGTAAGCTGTAGGAATACATGTATTAAATTAACATATAATTGTACGCTATTTTCTCTTGAATGATTGCAACGACCCATTGAGAAAGTCAATATTACGATATAGCGAGGTAGAGTCCGCAACAATACGATTTAAGGGATCCATTAATCTACAGGGTGAATTCGATAAAGCAGGACACCTAAATATCTCCGTTACTTTTCGTTGTACAAAAAAA
>CM052193.1:2670908-2683192 GCA_028455805.1 Lasioglossum figueresi
AGAAGTGGAATCCCGGACCCTTGCAATCCTCGCGTACGTATACGTGGTCTAGCGGTGTGTGAGTGTATTGTGGTGATTGTGTGCAGTCACGCGCGAGTGTTGTCTGTCTAGGAGACGCAGTCCTTAAGGAGTTGTACTATCAATCGGTGGACCGGGGCACGAATCCCGTCGGGGTATTAGAAATTTATTTTTCTCCGTTCATTTTCAGTTTAAATTTTCGCGCTTGACTTTCTACTTCCGTAACGCCGAGTTCCGTAACATAGACTTCCGTAACATCGACTTCCGTAACATCGACTTCCGTAACATCAGAAAATTGTTACCCTCAGCAAAGAAGTTTCACTTCAATAACAGAAAATATTACATGCGTTCTATCAATTTGACCGAGAAAAGGTCAGCCCATGTTTAAACTTCTTCCTCTAATTTCTTTAGTGTACAAGATACAAACTTGCAATCCTATATGGATACTTTGAAGGACATATCTAATATACAGGGCGTGTAACATGTCCATATATCCTGTTGTGTTATATGAAATATACAAATACATGAAATGTCCTATCATTTTGTTCGGCACTGTAGAGGTAATGACTCTATCTTGAGGAGGCGCGTTCCTCGCGGGGACCATGCCACGAAGAACCGGTGTTACGGTAATAGTCCGTGACTATATGGTTGACCGCGACTATCCTCCGCTCGTAAGGGATCAGGCTCTCTTGGCAGCCTTTCGTCTGTTCCTCGAACACGTACGGGGAACCCGGCTGTTCCCGATCCGTGGCCCGCTCCTGCCTAGCCGCTTACTTTCTCGTTTATGCTGCGGCTTTCGATGCCCGACCACGTGCCCGGTTCGACGTAACGAATGTAATACCGATTTGTTAGCGCTGCGGTGAACGCGCGGCTTGATCTATCTCGCCTGCCGTCCGGTGCACGATTGTCTGCGTGAGTTGTTGCTCGATACCGACGAGGAAGTGGGAGATAATCTACGGCCCTAGACTTTCGCAGCTGGAGACGCCATCGATGCGAAAAAAAATCGAGAAACCACGCTGCTTCCGGAAAGAAATCGGACGATGGATCATTAGGACCGAAATCATTTCACGAAATTTATTTACGGTGTTGTCAGGCGGCTGCACAAAGCTGAACAAAGATAAAACCATTTTTCTGATTATTAATTTTATAACCAAATTATACTGAAAACTCAGACTTTTATAAGTGCATTCACTTTCGTATATTTAACTCTCCCGGGAGAGTAAATTTTATAGCTTCGACAACATTTTTAAAGAAAACTCAACGAACCAGATTAAATTCGCGAAGGTTCTATTAATCGGTCGACCAAAGTTTGTCTCGTCTCGGAGGCTTGGTCGAAGAATTATTGCACCGTCCGAATCAAATTATGAAATCAAATTATGAAATCAAATAAGTGATTCCGACCCCGCCGTGGACTCCTAAAAAATGACTGTAAAGATAAGATACGCCCGAAAGCAAAAAGAGTCACTTACACCGAAGCAAGTCAGAGGTCTCCGGCTATTGTTTATTGTAATTCTCATGAGACGCGCAGCCGAACAACGTCTCTACGTAGAAGTGTGGTTGCATAGAAGAACGCCTACGTACATCGTGTCGAGGCAATTAGCGTGAGTGATGAGTTAATTGGTCACACTCCCTGTTTTCGTTGCGTGACGAGCCTTAGATGGGAAGATTCTTTCATAATGGAATGTAGAAAGGGCACCGCGCTGATGTCTGAGTGTCTAAAACAACTGACACCGCGGAATAACACGACGACCAAGACGGCATTACATAACACGACTTCTTGACTGCAGCTTGCTGGTTGAATGCGAACGTCTTCATAGTACCAAGTATTATTTACGCTGAACAGCTTAACGAGGTGAGAAAGTTCTTCGAAGTAGTAGCTCTGAAATACGTGTAATCCTGTTATCACTGATCGATTCTTCGTACTGCTGTCAAAGCAACCTTTGTCATATTTGTACGAGATCCCATTAAAATTGATTGGTGACGACCCCCGTTCTGAGAACAACATTTGTCAAGCATTGCAGCTTGATCCGAAGGTGCTGCATAACCCTATCAAAGAAATCACTAGCTTTTTACTGCGACAACGTGATCATCTCCGAGAAACGAGGCAGATTTTATGTCAGACTGTTCCGGTGGTATTACATAAAACAGTAAAGTCGGGTTTACTGTCCAACAGCCGTATTTTTGGTGGACAGTGATCCTGGTGTTGTGGTCGTATTTTTGTTACTTCAAAGGAGAGTCCGAACATAGAGAAGGACAGAATGAAACTCAAAGAAGAGTCCGAACATAGAGAAGGACAGAATGAAATTCAAAGGTGAGTCCGAACATAGAGAAGGACAGAATGAAATTCAAAGGAGAGTCCGAACATAGAGAAGGACAGACTGAAATTCAAAGGAGAGTCCGAACATAGGGAAGGACAGATGAAACTTATCGCGTGGCCGAAGACAGGTCCGCAGGCCTGGTCCTTTTTCTCAAGTCGACAATGGACTTTTCCGAATTGCCTCTTTTGATTTTCTCCTCGCTCTGAGTCTAGCCTTCGACGCGATACGACGTCCTTACAGTCGTCAGTTTATTTAACCACCCATTTCCAATAAAAGTCGGGTTTACTGTCCAACAGCCGTATTTTTGGTGGACAGTAATCCTGGTGTTGCGATCGTATTTTTGATGCTTCAAAGGAGAGTCCGAACATAGAGAAGGACAGAATGAAATTCAAAGGAGAAGCCGAACATACAAAAGGACAGAATGAGTGTCTCTTTCTTTCCCATACGCTGTTCTTCCTTGCGACCGAAACTTGAGTCGTCGATTCAACCACTAAATACAATTGGAATTGTATCGTGTTTGGTCTTATATTAATCAGAAAAATGCTAGAAATACGATAGTGAAATTTCATTTAAAAAATCATGAAAATTAAGAAAGTTGAACATTTCGATTCATTCGAGTGAATGTGTGGTGTTTACACCGATGTACCCGAGCCGAGATCAATCATTGAGCAGGCACTGGACTTAGAACCCGATGTTGACTCAGGACAGTAAACCCGACTTTACTGTACGACTTCTCGACTGCAACTTGCTGGTTGAATACGAACGTCTTCACGCTACCAACTATTATTTACGCTGAACAGCTTAACGAGGTGAGAAAGTTCTTCGAAGTAGTAGCTCCGAAATACGTGCAATCTTGTTATCGTCGATCGATTTTGTACCGCTATCAAAGCAACCTTTGTCTTATTTGCACGAGATGCGATCCCATTAAAATTGATTGGTGGCGCCCCTCCTTCTGGGAACAACATTACTGCTTGATCTCAAGGTGCCGTATATCCCTATCAAAGAAACCACGAGCTTTTTACCGGGACACCGCGATCATCTCCGAGAAACGAGGCAGATTTTGTGCCACCGGAACTCTTCCGAGAAAGCGGAGAATGTCTCCGAAGAAGAAAAAAAAAAACACGAACGCTCGGCGAATTCCTTCGAGTATCGTCGAGATAAATTAGCAGCGAAACAATGCGAGACATTATCTTAAACGAAAACTGTTCTCCGACGGTGAGACGTGTGTCCCTCCGCTCGCACGGATATATACTCTGGCTCGGGCACGGGAGTAATAACGCGTGAAACGATCGGCCGAGGAACACGAGGCAGTTTTTGCGTCCCGAAAGCATTTCTTCCAGGAAGGGGAAGAATGTTCCTGTCCGCGGCCGCAAAAATGGATTCGTTCGCTTCGTCTCGGGACAAACCGCGCCGCTGGATAAAGACACGCACGCGTTCCCCGCCCGTTTCCACATCTCTTTGTCGTGGAGTTGCTCTCGCCCACGATCGGCGATCTTATCGCCGACCGTATCTCCAGCTATTCGCGCCTCCGCGAATCACTGGCCGCTTTTAATCGTCGCTGACCGTTTTAACACCTTCCCGCGTGTACCTTGTCCTGGTGTGCTGCACGATTCGTCGCGGAGCCCGTCTCCTCGACGAAATTTCTCGAAAATTGTCGGCAGACTGCGGATTTTACGCGGTCATTGGAAAAATGGGACAGTGTAATTTCAAACAATAGGAAGATCGGACGAACTTACAAGTATCTAGTATCTCTTACAGCTTAACGAAATCGCCACACAATTTTTATTTTGCATTAAGATCCACAGTCTAGTTACCAGAATTTCGAAAAAAATGTTTCGGACGAAAGTTGTGTATTTGTTTGTCGTTGGTGTGTTTTTGAAAAGCTTTTTTGGCACCAAGACGTTCTCAAAACACTGAAACACTTTCTGTATAAACAATTATCGAGATACACTCGCCGAAATTTCTATAAAGTCACTGTGTTTTGTAAGGAATTCTTATTATTATACCATACCAATGAAAAATTTGTATTTGGTAGCATTTCGGGATTACACAAAGAAAGCATACAAACCGATTTCAAAACATAAGTATAACATTTATCGATAAAAGAAAAGAAAAATATAATTTTACGCAGAACAAACTGCGAAATTTCTATAACGTCGCTTTCGTTTTGCACGGATAAAGTTGAAATTAACGATTGTTTTTTTATTATTTCTATTTTAATATCTGGCGTAACCTCCATTTTTTTTAATTATATTAAAAATACGATTGGGCATCGACGAAACTAACTTTAGTAGCGTTTCTGTTTTAACAGACACTCGCGCTTCATTCACCGCATCCCTTAGTTCGCTAATGGAGTTGTATCGTTTGCAGTTTTTATAAACTTGTCGCGCAATGATACCCCAAACATTTTCATTAGAGTTTATATCAGAAGAACAAGCAGGCCATGGCAAAACATTGATGTTTCTTTCAAGAAGCCACTGCTTTGCGTGCTTCGACGCGTGTACCGCAGCATTATCATGCTGATAAATAAAATTGTCATTTTCAATATTTTCTGTAAAGGGTATTAGAACCATGTCTAACAAATCTGTATAATTTTCCGAATTCATTTTGTGATTTATGTAACATATTGTAGTTTTTTTGAACGCAGCACATATCATTAGGGAACCATTGCCAAAGTTACGATTCATTGTCACACTTTCTCATTTCTCAGATCATGCCAATAATATTTACAGCCATCAGGCCCATCCAAATTAAATTTTTTCTCCATTGAAAAAATGACAGACTCCCACTCTTTCGTACAGGACATATGTGCCCGTGCGAAATCAAGACGAGCCTGTTCATATACTTCTTTTAGGCCTGGTTCACGTTGCATTTTTGTCCACACAAATTGCCCAGAAGAATTTAAAAGTTCTTGCACGCGTCTTGTCGTTACTGAAGCTCCAATTCAGCTCGAAATTGTGCTGCATTTTTCCTTTCCTTAGCCGCAGACTTCATTAATAATAAATGTTGTCTCTTTGACAATTTTTTATTGCCACCTGTTGGAGTTACGTACGGTCACACACACTTTGTGCGTTGGCTTGTGTTCGAGTTGGACTATGGCTAATGCGTGCGCAACAGAGGCGGGCCGCTCCCCCGCTATTCTCATTTATGTTTTCTTTTGTTTTATGTGTTTTCGATGTTCCTTTTATATTCCTTTTCCTCACTCTCTTCTCGACCTTGTTCAGTGATGTGTGAAATCAATTCTTATTAAACTTCTTTAATTTCACGTTGTCTTTCTTGGATTTTTGTCCCCAACACCACCATTAAAATGATTTTTTCCGTAATTTTCATGCAGATTGATATAATTATTAATCCCAGTATATGAACGATTAATTTTCTTAGCAATTGCACGATTAAAGCAGCCCATATTTTTATAAGCATCGATCGATGCTTTTTCTTCAATTGTTAGCACTTTTCCTCTCGGCATTCTAATACAGGTGAATCAAATTATAAGAAACAGGATTTTTCTATTACTTTTAGAATATTTCAAATTTTCCGTAGTTCTCTGCTCGGAATCCAGAGATACGCTAAGTGACTTTATAGAAACTTCGTACTTGTGTTCTGCATCGCGCAGTAAAATATCAAAACAAACGTAAATAGTGAACATAGCGGTCAACGAGGCACGAGACCAGATACGATAAATCAACAAAAATGGTGATATTTTTCAAATATCTATGAATACGAAGATCACTTTATAGAAATTTCGGCCACTGTATGTCCAAAGTTGACCTTGGATGCTCGTACAGCTGCAAGATATGCTTCGTTCGTAAATTCGCGATTAAAGAGCAAACGTACGGTATCTGGGAGCAGGCAACCCCTGAAGAATCTGCGAAGAAAGATGGTGATCCGCGATGCCTTCTTGCGCCTGTTTAAATCGTGCATCGAGCAAGCAATCTGCGATCATTTGATGCGGCGAGGTCTGGTTAATGACTCGTTCGAACGACTTCTTAGTTCGAGCAAAGAACGATCTTTTCGCATCAAGGACACACTGCGATCGGAGACGAAGCAGTCGAAAAAGTGCATACACATTGTCGTACGAAACAAAGGCTGAAACTATTCTTTCGGCTGTTTATCATTGAACGACGCGATTGAATATCGAAGACCATAATCCGGGGGACTATCATGAGTCGATGCAAGGTAGGAGCAGCGCAGGGACACAGCAATGGCAACTGTCGTTCCCAATGAATCGTTGAAGCGGAAAGCCGGTGGCAGAGCAGCCGCGGTCTCGTGGCCCAAGAAAGAAACTAGAAAGGAACAAGGCAAAGTGGAGCAACCGATCCGGTATCTCCGCCTCCTATTCGCCCTGAAGAAACGGAAGGGAAAAGAAGGGGTAGGATACCAGCGGAATAATGTCTCTATTCTCGCTCGAGCCGCCACATTCTCGAGCTCGTTCTACCCGATAATTACACGTTACCGAAGCACACTGGGCGCCCTTCAATTAGCTCGAGGAATCACCTGCTTCCATTGCCGGTCGACGAAAAACTCTGCTTCGTCGCCGACCGTGAACCGACCCGCACACCCCTCAAGAATGTTCGTCATCGCGGTCTCGTAACTGTCCGTTCGCTATCATCTTCGTCCCGGTTTGCCGATCGTGCCCCTTTTTCCCTCGTAAAACGGGACAAAGGGGTTACAGACTGTCTTTCGCTCGGCGTCGTTTGTTCGTTTTATTGTTTCAAGTTGTACAGTGACTTCGATGCGGTAACCGTGTCCAGTCGATCCCCTATATATCTTGAATAATCTCGTTCTTAGCGTGTACTATCCAGTTTGTGTGGGATATTTTAAGATTATTCAACGTAAAGCTTATTTTTTCAGGGGGATGAGCGTATCTGGCGATAGTCGAGGTGTTTGAAATCGCTTGATGCGGTATTAAGCGTCCGAGTCGGAAGATACTGGATCGATAAAATCCCTGCAGATTCCAATAGCAGTAATATCTTCGAATGCAAATGACCGAGACGGCGAGTGGAATGCGCATCAACGGCCGCGTTGGTTTTCCTCTATCTGGCGATTATCATCGGTCCAGGGAAAGCAGCCTGGCGCGGTCGGAGCGCGACGTTGCCCCGCGTCGAACGTGTCGTTACGTTTAACTCTCTCTGTAATTAATAACGTCCGCTCCCGTCGGCTCCTGTTCGTCGAAGATGAGCAGCGACGTGGACTCAAAAATTATACGATCGGGACGTGCCATCTTACCATAAAACGAAACCCCATTAACCTTTTTCTGCTTCATACCCTCCCCTAATCGAGCCGCGGCCCGCAAGAACTCTCTTAGCTGTAGGTCAACGCAAAAAATCAGCAAAAAAGTAATTAGTCCAGCAACCGGCTGCATATCCGAGATGGCGCAGTTTCTGCTCCGGTTCGACGATTCCAAGCAGACAACGAACCTCGCGATTCCCTCGTCGTCGATCGTTCCACGTCCGCTCGACATTTCCGACGACGTTCCCGATATCCCCGTACGCAGAACTTATTCTACGAGGATGTCCAGCGTACCCGGGAGATCCTCCACGCGGTGACGTTCCATTTGCAACTTCTTCGCCGTTTTTTTAGAAGGCAGAAGGCAGACCTCGACGCAGATAATGGCCGAAGTGGCCGGTGATGGGCATTGCGTGCGCAGCTGCCGCGCAGGAACCATATCTCAATTACGGGATTAATATACGACCCATAAAACCGATACCGCTGTGTCCCTTCGTCCGACCCGGCATCCTCCAGCGCGCCCTCCGACGTTTTTCCTCTCCGTCGCGTCGGTCCTTGCCGAGGGACGCTGTGTAATCCAATCAGAACCGTGGCCAGCGAACCGTTCTTTTCTACTCGAAGAAAACTGCGAACACTCGAGTACGTGCGATAAGAATAATTATTCGGATACAGAGAATGTTTAGCGAGCGAACGAATGAGATAATGCGGCTAGCTAGTTCGCACGACGTACACATGTGCAAATGAAAATGGACACTGACCTGCCCCTCCAGGTGTCCATGGACCAGAAGCCGGAAAGAATGAACGGGATGAACGAGGGCGCGACATTCGAGAGTATCGTGGACTACGTGATGAAGAAGACGAGGCTGACAAACACGCGAGCGGGCTACATGGTGATGGAGGTCCTGAAAGTCGGCGTTGCTCTGGAAAGAATCAAAAGGACACCCCGTGGCACGTATATCCTCGCCGCGACTAAGCCGGATAGTCCGGCGACTCAGAGGATCAGGCAGCCGAGGTTCAGCGACAACAGCGACGACGAGATCTTCACGGACGATAGCCTGTGATCATCGCCGTTGGATCATTCTTCATTCCCACCGGGATGTCTTCAACCTATCACGATCCCCTTCACCTATCCTTCAGGCGAGCACCATCGACAAAGTGTTACCGCTTGACGAATGTAAATTAAACGAACGCCTCATTAGCCTCGGCCACCGTAATTGAATAATTATTTCGGGAGTCGTTACACGTCCCGTCACCGTAACGCTAATTACCCACGGCCATCCGTTCGTCTTCCTCTCGCCGTTAATGACTCCGCGATCATAAGCATAACCCCTCGCGGCCTGGAAACGGAACCGGGATCAACGATCGTTTTCGTCGGCGACCAAGAAATCGTAACCGACCAGGCCATCCAGTTCTTGTGGGCAATTTCGTGGGCAGATTTCCGGCCCGCCATCGGCCCCCGCTCCCGGTAATTGGTTCGTTTTAACTGCGAGCTTAAAGGTTATGAATTTATGCCTCGCCGCGTAAGATATAATTGGCTGTCCAATTAATATCTCGATAAAAAAAACCCCTCGAGATCGTGCACCCACCGCTCTACTGGCTTCTCCGGGAGCCGTCTCCCTCGCTTCAACCGGCGTTCATAACGTTCGCTCGCTTTCACCAGCGTTGCTCAGGGGGCTGGTCTCCCAAATTCGCCGCGTGCTCCGTCAGCAGGGGTCCGCAACTACCGAAAACTCTTTCGAGTGCACACCGAACAAGAACACCGCGACCGACATCGACCACCGGCTGGACAATTGATTTTTCCGACGAACCATCCTTCACCACCCGACAAGCCGCACTGTTAAGTTCGCAGTTCGTTTAAATGGGGGACGCTACCCTCGTGACGTAACTAGAAAGGAACTAAAATCTAACTAGATTTTGGGTCGAAACATGGGTTTGCGGTCTTAGATTGTTTGTCCTTGTTTGAGCGAATTTTCGGCTGGGCGAGGGCTCATTCTAAAGAGGATGGTTATAGGAACAGCGCTGGACCGCATTATTTAACGAGATTATGTTTATATCTAATAATATCAGTGTCCGAAGTAGAGCAAAAATCGAGAAAAATACTCGCAGATTCCAATGTATTTTTCTGTCTCTGAAAGATTTTTTTGATGGAAGTTGAAGTAAAAAATCCAAAAAGCAACTATGTACTGTGATGCTTGAATAGGTATATTTATTGTGTGAGAACTAGACACGTGTGAACGGTTCGACAGTCGTAACGAGAGAGAGCATGAGCGAGGGCAACGATGGTAATCACGTGTTACTATTTCAATTACGTGATTGCTTGTCTCTTATCTCTTACTTTCACAGATGTCGCGATTAGTACAGTTCTAACATTTTTCACTGCCATAATGCGGTCCAGCGCTGTACCTATAACTTTCCTCTTTAGAATGAGCCCTCGCCCAGCCCAAAATTCGCTGAAATAAGGGCAAACAATAATTTATTTAATTTTGGCCTCGCGGCCAAGAAATTGAGCTTGGCTTTACATATCTTCTGTATCACTCATCCTTCCATCCATCTATCCATCCATTCTTCCACCCATTCATCCATATCCTATGCCATTTGTCAATCTCATCTAGTCTAACCTAACCTAATCTAATCTATCCTATTATCTTACATCTAATATTACCTCTCCCTCTTTTCTTTTGGTTATTTCTTTCCTTTTTGCTTCCACACTCCTAAGCCAGTTTACTGTTTCTCTCACTCTTTTACTTTGTACTATCTTTTCTATACTTAAATTTGCTCTTTCCGTCTCGTCACAGTCCTCTGCCGGATGCTTTAGAGTCCCCAGGTATCTCTCGCACATCATGCACCTTCTCTCTTCCCCTTTCCTCCAGTATTTATTTCCTTCCTCCATATTCCCACATCTCACCCTCGCCATCAGGCTCTGGCTGTTTCCCTCGCCTTTTTCCTCCAGGTACTTTGGCACTCTCGCTTCGTATATGTGTTTATATCTTTTACAGAACCTAGAGTTCAATATTATATTATATTGCCACTGTCCCTGAATTTCCCTATCCCTCTCCTTCGAAGTATTTATCATTTCCATCATATCTTTTCCTTCTTCTCTTTCTTTTTCTATCCCCACTTGGGTGTGTGTATCCTTTGTCGTTCAGGTACTCTATCCTCTCTCTGCTATTTGTTGTTATGTCCCACGTCCTCTCTCTCTCCCTCAAGCATTCCTTTACCAGCACTCTTCCCTCGGATCTCTTCACTCTTTCCTCGAATCTTAACGCTTTCTTTCCTGCTCCGATTCGTACCTTTTCCCTCATGGTTTCCCCCAGTACCGTGTAATCAGGCGTTGTTCTGTCCAGTTTCAGGCACCATTTGATGTACTTTGTGTTAACTCTTTCCAGTTCCTCCCTTTCCTTCCACCCATATATCTCTGCCCCATACATCATTATACCTCCCACTAGACATTCAAACAGAATCATTCTTTTCCTGAATTCCTCTCTAAACAATCTTTCTCCTATGCCCCACACTTGCCCTAGTACCATATTTGCTGCTTTCGCTCTTTCCTTGACATGCCCCTTTATGCCCCCATTTCTCTGAAATTTCACCCCCAGGTACTTAAACTCTTTAACTTCTTCAATTTCTTCTTCTCCCCATTTCCACTCCCTCTTCTTCTTGCTCCCTCTGCCTTTCCCGAACACCATCATCTTTGATTTCTGTGCATTCAGTACCAGTTTTTTCCTTCCTAAGTATATCTTCAGTCTTTTTAACATTAGTTTCATATCCGCTTCTTTCTCCGCTACCATTACCACGTCATCCGCATAACCCAAAGTCCAGAATTTCTCCTTCCCCACCTCGTTGTTCCACCTAACCTGTACTTTCCCCATCTCTGCTTCCAAGTCCGATAGAAAGATCGAGAATAAGGTGGGACTCGTCGCACACCCTTGCCTGACGCCCCTCCTCGTCCAAAATTCCTTCGATTCCGTACCTCTCGCTCTAACTACATTTATCACCTTTTCGTATATTTCCTTTGCTCTCTCTATTAGCCCTTTCCTTATTCCTCTTCCTTCCATCGCTTCCCTCAGTTTCTCTCTATCCACGCTATCAAAAGCCACCTTTAGATCCATGAAGAAAGCATATATTTTACCTCCTTTTTTTCTTAATTCCCTCTCTACAACGTGTTGGAGTATGAACACGTTGTAATAAGGACAAACAATCTAAGACCGTGATTGCATTCCCATAGCCGAGATTTCCCCATATTACGTTCACGAAGACAGAGGTCTTCTCTGATGCAGAGCAAGTCTAGAGCCAATTTTAGTTCAGCTAGTTAGACGAGATTGCGCCTACTCAGGACTGTCAACGTGGAATCATAGCAACAAACATATGAAAGGCTTGAATCCACTCGGATCCATTAATAACATTAAAGATATTAATAAACAAAAGAAAAAAACGTGTAATCATAGCAAAACTGAAGCGTTTGGCTGACACATATGTATGCTTATCAGTGTTACCACAAGAAATACTTTTTTTCTGCACAGAGGTTGGTAACACTGATATAATAATCTAAAAAGCAAGGGTAGCGTTCCCCCTTAAGGACTGTGTCTCCTAGACAGACGACACTCGCGCGTGACTGCACACAATCACCACAGTACACTGACACACCGCTAGACCACGTATACGTACGCGAGGATTTCAAGGGTCCGGGATTCCACTTCTGATTTCTCAATAATGCAAAGACGG
>CM052193.1:2683292-2695461 GCA_028455805.1 Lasioglossum figueresi
TAATTAACAACCGAGAAAAAAAATGATATAGTTAAGGGTATTTACCCTCATATAATCCTTATACGAAGGGTTAGAGACTTGAAATTTTGGGGGGTTATCTTTCAACCTAAAAGCAATGTTTTCCACACAATTTCAATAAAAACCCGGGGTGGGGCCGATTCACCATGCTTAGTCTGCTAGACCCTTTAAGGTTGCACGTTGCCTCAAGATATTTTCTAGGTAGCCGATCATCTGGCCGTAGCCGTCAATGACAAATGTCATTACCGCTTAATACGAGCACCTCGGTAATTTGCAAGGGAATACATAAAAATCCGCAGGCTTGTAATTTTGGTGTTCCGAGGGAACAGCGTTCTCTTCAAGAACGGTAACAGACTTCGTCGTCGCATGCGCCCGGCGTATGAACTTTTATCGAAGCTTAATGATAACCTAAGCTCCATACAAACGTTAATAATCCCGCAGTTCCCCCTTGACGAGAAACTGGTTTCCCTGCTCCGTATAATCCGATGGCATCGTTTTATGTATAATAATTATAACTCGAACATAATATTACGATTATCCGAGCATCGGCAACCAGGAATCCACGGAAACTGGTTCGAATCCAGTGTCACTCGCTCCGCGATACCTTCGAGACCGGCGAGGATCTGGAAAGTACGAATCAGCCTCGTAACCATTTATTATAATATCATTCGGGGACGGAGACTGGCGGTCACAATTAACACGGAAAGCCGGGCAGACGGGGCGCACGGTCGTTCCCGCGACATCCTCAAAAACCGCGGTTCCCCCCTTGTAAGCTGCCGGTATCTCCATATATTTCCATGGAGCGGGCTCGATCCACGGGCTTAAAATATTCCGTGCAATAAGAAGACGATCGCCGCAAACACACGGGTCGAGCAAAGGCTACTTGCGACATGCATAATTTGCACCCCGGTGCGCCATATACGTAAGTAGGTTGCGGAGGCAGGCAAACATGCGAGGCAAACGGCGAGGAGGCGAGAGAGCCAGGCTGCGGAGCGCGCGGATGCGCACCGAAAGGGCGTCGCGAGCGGCGCGCAACAGAGATGTAGATAAATAAAGTGTGAAGCCCGTAAGGAGGCTTTGGGGCCCGTTAAAAGCTTCCCTTGTCTCTCTCGCCTTCTCCAGCGGCGATTCAGGTGTGCGCCGCGAAGAGGAACGAGAGAGGAGGAGAGGCTTCTGCTTCGGTTCTTCGGTTCTTCGGTTCTTCGGTTCTTCGGCGTCTAGACCCTAATTGGACCGGGGATGGTGCGCGCGGCTGCCGGCCAGCTGCCTGAAAACCTCCGCGCGGCGCGTAGCGGCGGCGTGTTTCATTCAAATCGGTTCCCGGTAAAAATCGGGCGTCGATCGATGGATCGCTCGATCGTATATTACAATCGGGCGACCTTGATCGACGGAAATTACCAGACTCACGATTTGTCTTCCCGACACGATAAACGCCCGACCGATCCGATCCCAGGCCCGGCCCGTCCCGGCCCGATACTTCTCGATCGACGCTCCCGGCTAGCTCATCCCCCGGATGATCGCGCGCTGTACACACGAATTCCTCAAGGCCGACGGGATACGGAGAACCGACGGTCGTTTCGCAACCTCATCCAAATAGAGTGTGGATTTCTATGTATCGTGATAATCGATCTTAATGGACGGCGCTCGGGCGTTAATCAAACGTGGCGCGCGGCGCCGAGTGCTCGGCGCTTGACACGCGTGTCGAAAGCGCCGATCGCCTCGCCGTAGAAATTATATCGGGGCTACGGATGAGCCACCTCGGCGAGATAATCCTCGCCGGAAATGCGAATCGGAAGACGGAGATTTATTCCAGCGGTTACCGGACACCGGGGATATTTATGCGTTACAGCGTGCACAAATCGCGCAGGGAAGTTGTATAATCGAGGTCCGGTTTCTTCGAGCGTGCAGAATTAGTTTGATTGTCTTTGAGAACTGTGAGATTGTGCCTCTCAAAAAAAGGGACATTCTAGTCGCTGGATGGATTCACGATGAACGAATTCGTATACGGCGGATTATTGGTGGATACTTCCATGTAACGCGACGAAGAAATTGTTTAAAATATATACAGTGTTACGTCCCAAGATGGGGCGCAATATGAGATTAATGATATTTTGAAGAAAAGTTATAATTTTCTATTTATATTTAGGATATTACGCAGTTTTCGAACCTACCTGCGTTCACCGGCTTCGGTTCGGGTAATTGAGGATTTCTTGGATGAAAATGGCCTCGCTCGAGGATGTGGATTAATTGAAGTCGAAGTTAGGCTATTCAAAATTATTGGAGATCTTGCTTTTTATAATGAACAAATATACTTGGAACAACAAATTTCAGATACATTGGTTGTCTAGGGTGGTATTGCAAAAAAATGATTTTTACCTTTTCGAACGATTCGATTTTACAATTAAAAATCCAGCGGGTTAACACGCTTTTCGCATAAAATCACACAACATTACACAGACTGATAATAGCTTAATGAAATGCGTAACGTGGCTGATTAATAAATTGCCTGACTTTTGACAGACTAATGGGTTCTGAAACTTCTCCCGATGAGGAGTCATTCCTTTTATAGAAAAATCAATCCATTGTTCTTAGTTTAATCTTCACGAGATGAACGCATCTTCATTGATTTCTTCGTATTGGTTTATCATTTCTGATTGAACCGGACGTACAGCATTCCTTCAATACTTATCGTCTTATTAGTTAGATCGAATTGCTCTACGCATCTTCCTAGGAGTTAATCATTAGTCTTTTGTTTATTGATCTTTGTCCCTTTCTTCCACGTAGCGTTTATTCTAGATTTCCTGTGGTATATCTTTTACATTCTTCAATGATAAATTGGTTTCAACGGATGTTCTCGTTTGATCAGCGGTTCGCAAGTTATATTTCGAATTGTTTAATAAAACAGATATCCTTTTAATTCTATCGCTCGCAATGTGGTATAATATACGATAATTCGATATTGATTATCAATTATAATGTTTGATACGTTATTTTCCTGTGCAACATTAGTGGAGCTAATATAAAAAAAAAATTCAGTATACATATATGTATATATATTATACATTTTTTATTATACATTGATTTTATTAATTATTATCTTTGGCCGGTCCACCTGACGTGACAACAGCCTTTTTAAAAAAGTTTCTGGTCGCGTTACACGGAAATGTTCCAGAATGCAATATACTTCCGCGAACATTTACAGAACATACAGGGTGGGGCAATAACTACGACCACTTTAAATATTGCCGTTATTAGTAATAATATGAAAAAATGTTGTATACAGAACTTACACGGTACAGAGGTGGGCATATTATGACATAAACATTTTCTGCGTGGGTGGAGTTATAGAGGAGATTTCAAGGTCACCTTGAGTTTTTTTAAATGGAAAGATATACTTTCTGTGTCATGAATCGTTAGATTATCGAATTCTGAGTAAAAATGTATTGACCTCCATATGTCCTAAATCTAATAGTTAACGAGATATCATCGAAATAATTTTTATTCTTCTTTGGATAATATCTCGTTAACAATTAGGTTTAGGGCATACGAAGGTCAATACATTTTTACTCAGAATTCGATAATCTATCGATTCATGATACAGAAAGTAGGTCTTTCGCTTTAAAAATATCAAGTTGCCCTTGAAATCTCGTCAATGCATCCACCCATGCAGAAAATGTTTATGTCGCAATATGCCCCCTTCTATACCATGTAAGTTTTGTATACAACATTTTTTCATATTATTACAAATAACGGCAATATTTAAAGTGGTCATAGTTATTGCCCCATCCTGTATACACAGTATTACACAGCCTTTTTAAACATGTTTCTGGTCGCGTTACACGGAAATGTTCCGTAATGCAATATACTTCCGCAAACATTTACAGTACACACAGGGTGAGGCACTAACTATTGCCACCTACAATAACTCCAAAAGTATGACAGTAGTATAAAAGTTTTGGAAATAAGAGTTGCATCGGACAACAGGGACCGTATTGTGGCGTTAATCTTTTGTTGCTAGATGGAGTCGCTTCAGGGATGGGAAGGTCACCTCTGTTTTTTTAAATAGAATGCAACGTTTTTTTACTTGTTTTCTGACAGTGGCTATTGAGACGAATCCAATGAGGTGGAACATAAAGGGCTTTGAAGGTCAGCAAAGGTCATTTATGCTAAAAAAGGCGAAATAAACTTGCATTTACAGAAGGTGTTCAAAGCGATGTCTATTGGTATCGATGCGATGCTGCAATCATCTTATCACGGATCGAGTAGTATTTCCTATCGCTTCGGCACTAATCGAATCACATGCTGTAATCATTTATTGTACAAATGTATTCAATTGTACGGCGTGTAGGGTGAGACCGTTCAGGATATCTCGTTCAGCGTATCTACTAAATACTTCTGGACGATATCGCAGGACATCGCTGATAAGAATGGTAAGATTAGTATCATCGAATCAAGCGATTGTAAGCGATGTATGTTTTCGAAGAACAAACCGATATGCTTCTCATTTACGGAGGATGCCAGCAAAATTCAGTGCGAGCTACAGATTTATACGCTGAAAGATATCCTCAACGTTCTCACCCTACACGCCGTACAATTCAATACGTTTGTACAATAAATTGTTACGGTATGTGATTCGATAAGTGCCGAAGCGATAGGAAATACTACTCGATCCGTGATAAGAAGATTGCACCGTTGCATCGATACCAATAGCAATCGCTTTGAACACCTTCTGTAAATACGAATTTATTTCGCCTTTTTTTCTCATAAATGATCTTTGCTGACCATCAAAGACCTTCGTGTTGCACCTCGTTGGATTCGTCTCAATGGCCACTATTAGAAAACACGTAGCAAAATATAGCATTCTATTTAAAAAAACAAAGGTGACCTTCACATTTTGAAAACGACTCCACCTAGCAACAAAACATTCACTCTACATAGTTAATTAATTATATATCGATCGCAAATGATCTTATAAGATATTAGAAATTTTATTTATCGGCGCAAAGGTTCGATCATTTTCTACACAACATTAACTCTACAATACGGCCCCCTGTTGTCCGATGCAACTTTTGTTTCGAAAACTTTTCTACCACTATCATACTTTCGGAGTTATTGGAGGTGGCAATACAGTAAAGCTCCGACTAGTGTCCAATTTGGGGGGTCCCGATTCCTATCCAGGCCTACTCACTCCACTCCCTGTCAACGCTGTGCCGTGCCTGGCCGCGCCGCAAGACGGCGACTATTGTTGTCGGCTCGGGTATATCGGTGTGAACACCACTATACGGACGCAACTAATCGAATGTTCAAACATCTCAATTTTCATTATTTTTTCATGGGACCCTTAAAAACGTATCTCTGGAATTCCTCTGATTAAAACAAGACCAAACACGATATAATTTGAATTGTATTTAGTGGTTTAATCGACTGTGAAAGTTTCGTCATCATGCGTCACATGTAGAGTAAATATGGGCCAAATTATATCGTGTTTGGTCTGGTTTTAATCAGAACAATGCCAGAAACAAGTCAGTGAAAGTCTCATAAAAAAATAATGAAAAATAAAGCATTTTGAATTGGCATTACATTGTGAGAACACGAGAGCCTTTAAACTGTGTCGGCGACACCGTTGCCCAATCGTAGTCTCGCTCGGCCCGAGCGGAGTGGTAGACGCAGCCATAAATTAGAAAAGCAAGGAAGATCACGATTCCTTTCCACTCCGGTGAACCAGCCCCTGCCCAAGAATCAAGGGATTACTGTAGTTAGTGCATCACCCTGTATATAAAACTTGCGAAGAAAAAGCATACGATATGAAAATAAACTGTCCGGGTTTAATTTTCCTTCATTTTTGTTAAGGGATATGATGTTTAGTGGAATAAATCAGTTTAGTGAAATAGGTAACTTTTCAAACAATAACTTTATTATAAAGGAGCTAATGGTAACAGCACCAGGTATATCCTGCCTAAACCGATTCTAGTGTCGAACTAAGCTCGCGACTCTTGTTTTGTTCGTCGCTCCGGCTGCCGATCGTCTTTTTGATCGTCGATCGTCACTTCGACGTGACGCACGCCACCCATTACAATGTTACAAAATTCTTGAGTTTTATTTTACAACACTTTGACTTCAGCAATTTTCATTCCTGAAGATCTACGACACAAGTCCAGTCCGTTGAAATCGACGAGGCTGCCCCGGATCCGTATAATTACCCACGGATTGCTTGGCCCGGTCCGAAGAGATCGGTGATTTTCCGTGCAACCTGGCAATCGTCGTCCACGGCGCCGGTCCGTGTAGGCGTGAATCGGTCGTGCAGAAGCTCCGCTGAGAATGTCATAACGTGTTTACGCGGATACCGGTAAACCGGATTCGAATGCAGCCGGTGCTTAGCATTCGAAGAGATCGCGGTAAACCTCGGCCAGGCAGGCCACTTTGCGTGGCGCATCTTCTGGGGCCCAGCACGCAATTACGCTTTATGTCTCGCAATCAGTAAAACTCTAAGTACGCCTCGCCGCTCGTAGTTTCCCCGGAGTAATTTCACCTTCGATTCCACGACCGGCGCGGCGCGTACCCTGTTCACCTTCCCGCCACCGGTCTGCCGCCCCCTCCTCGCGCCGGCTTCCTGGTCTAGGATGCTGTCTATGGTCTTGTAATTTCGCCGGGGAGGACGAGGGGATAGAAGAGAGAGAGAAGTACAGCTGGAAAGTGAGCAGGAAGGTGTAAGCAGCGCGGCGGTAATCAGCACGTACCTCATCTTCGACGATAACGCGAAATTCCTTGCGTATGCGTTCCTGCAATTTTTCTTTCCTCCGGAGAGCCAGCCGCATCCTTCGAGAGCCGAAGGTGTCTGCGCCGCTGGCGCGAGGTCCTGGCACCCTGTAATGCCGAGATCCACTGCCGGGAATTACGCCGGCCAGTTTCTAGACGGGGATAAGACAAAGTTTGTTTTCCGCTGTGCGATTGCCGTCGGAAGGTGTGGCGTCGGTGATCCTCCGCTGATGCGATTAACGATTGCGATAACCCACGTCGACTGTTTCAATAGCAATTTCTGAAGCTGTAACGGGCCGATAAAGCGAGAATCCGCGCCGACGCGTCGAACAGTCGAACGCGATTATTCAAGGATTATTCAAGCTTCGACGCCTACCGTCCGCGAAGTTTTACTCGACGCGTCTCGTTATCAATATTTACTTCGACTTCTGGGTTTTTTAACCCCTTCCCGTACTTTAACCAGTCAGACTCGCGAACGGATAATCGGGCCAAACGTAAACATAGCAAGTCAACCTCGCAGAATGATTTTTTGCCAGTATAATATGGTATTTACTTTTAGGCGTAGTATTATTTCATTCCTTTGGACGAAATTACATTTGAAGACGCATCATCCTACCCCTTGGGCCCGAGTTTCGTCGAGCTAAATGGCACGGGAAGGGGTTAATATCCATATCTCGTAGCAATGCAACCAAATAGGCTAACAGAGCTACCGACGTCTTCACTTTCCCTCGTTGACCAGTAGAAAGCTGAAGAACTCCGCTAGAGAACGGAGCACGACAACGTCGCGTCGGTTCCCAAGTAGAATGTTCAAGGCACTAATGAGATCTAAACGAGCGACCCAATTATCGCAGAGGTCGATATGCTATATTAACTCTATTAATCATTGCGGAAGCCTTTCTACAGCTAGCGCCGACCACAGCGGTGACCCCGATCGCGCAAACACGCGGGGAACAGTTAGCCGCATAATTCCCCGCGAAGGAGCTAATTCCTCGGCGATAACACCGCGTTTCGCGTCATTCGAGTTCGATAAGGGGTCTACCGTGGCCGTTGGAGGAGGCGGAATTAATTAGCCCGCGGCGCAACCGATTGGCGGAGGTTCGAATCGGAGGGAGGCTGGTACCGTTTCGATGGTATCGGGGCTTGTTGAACTGTCTCTGGCCGGTTTACCGAGGAACGAGTTTAAATTGCTCGGTTGGAATGGCTGTTGCGCCGCCCGTTACGTATGTCTTAATTACGCGGCCACAATTTCGGTGTAATTATCGATGGCCACACGGCTACTTAAACCGGCTAATGAACAGCACGGTCGGTCCTATTAGCGCGTAAAGAAGAGATCCAGGAAGATTAAACGGAACGCGATCGAATGGCACTGTACAAGGCGACCGGGTGGTAATTATGTTTATTGCCACGAGTTGTAAAATACGGCAGGTCGAACCGAAGAACCGAACGTTTTGAAGAAGAACCGAGCCGAGGCGTTGTCTCGTCTCGCGGAAACGCCGCGGTACGATCGAACGTTTAGCCTCGAGTTCACGGTGATTACCGTTTCATCGTGTATTCCATTCCTGACGGGGGCCAATTTCACGGGGCAACGCGTTGCGTGCACGTGAAACCGTCCCTTACAGATTTCTAGCCGAGTGGACCGTGTTCCCTGCGATCGATATCGGTCGTCCGCGCTCGTATACACGCGCCTCGCGCCTCTACGTAACACCGAAAGCCATCATTACGCGTCCCCCATTTATCCACGCGACTATGTTACATTATATCATGAAATTACTCCGTGCCGGCTCACGAGAACGTCCACCATCCTATTACCGTCCTTCGCCGCATCTGTTCCGACGCACGAACCTACATGTCCATGCGCGGCGATGCGTCCGCGGATATTGCCGGCACTTCAGTCTCGATACAATAAATATAATAAATATGCGGTCACTTGGAAGCTGATTTCCTGCAGGAAACGGTATTCGTTATGGGCCAATGGGGGAATAACGACCACTCAAGTTATGACCATAATGTAATGAGATTATGGAGTGAAATATTCATTCGGAAATTCGTTTCGTAAACTTTTTATCCGTACGATTAAAAAGAATCAACTTCTTATTCGCCCCAGTAGATTTGTAAAACGCTATTCGTTATGGGACAATGGGGGAACAACGATCACTTAAGTTATGATCATAATGGAATGAGAAATGGGGTGAAATATTCATTTGGAAATTCGTTTCGTAAACTTTTCATCCGTACGATTAAAAAGAATCAACTTCTTATTCGTCAGAGTAGATTTGTAAAATGCTATTCGTTGTGTGTCAATGGGAGAACAACGATCACTCAAGTTATAATCATAATGCAATGAGATTATGGGGTGAGATATTCATTTGGAAATTCGTTTCGTAAACTTTTCATCCGTACGATTAAAAAGAATCAATTTCTTATTCGCCCGAGTAGATTTGTAAAACGCTATTCGTTATGGGCCAATGGGGGAACAACGATCACTTAAGTTATAATCATAATGCAATGAGAATATGGGGTGAAATATTCATCTGGAAATTCGTTTCGTAAACTTTTCATCCGTACGATTAAAAAGAATCAACTTCTTATTCGTCCGAGTAGATTTGTAAAACGTTATTCGTTGTGTGTCAATGGAGGAACAACGACCACTTTAGTTATTATCATAATGCAATGAGAATATGGCTGGGGTGAAATGGGGTGAAATATTAATTTGAAAATACGTTTTGTAAACATTTCATCCATACGATTAAAAAGAATCAACTTCTTATTCGTCCGAGTAGATTTGTAAAACGCTATTTGTTGTGGGTCAATGTAGGGACAACGACCACATTAGTATAATCATAATGCAATGAGATTATGGGGTGAAATATTAATTTGGAAATTCGTTTCGTAAACTTTTTATACGTACGATTAAAAAGAATCAACTTCTTATTCGTCCGAATAGATTTGTAAAACGTTATTCGTTGTGGGGCAATGGGAGAACAACGGCCACCTAAATTATAATCGTAATGGAATGAGAAATGGGGTGAAATATTCATTTGGAAATTCGTTTCGTAAACTTTTTATCCATACGATTAATAAGAATCAACTTCTTGTTCGTCCAAGTAAATTTGTATAACGCTATTCGTTGTGGGGCAATGGGGGAACAACGATCACTTAAGTTATAATCATAATGTAATGAGCATATGGGGTGAAATATTTATTAGAAAATACATTTCGTAAACTTTTTATCCGTACGATTAGAAAGAATCAACTTTTTATTCGTCCGAGTAGATTTGTAAAACGCTATTCGTTATGGGCCAATGGGGGAATAACGATCACTTAAGTTATAATCATAATGCAATGAGAATATGGGGTGCAATAGTTATTCAGAAATTCGTTTCGTAAACTTTTTATCCGTACGATTAAAAAGTATCAACTTCTTATTCGTCCGAGTAGATTTATAAAAATGATATAGATATATTTTTAACTACTGTTGACCGTACCTTCGGCGGGTGATCTCGGGTAAAACTAGTTTGTATGCGGTAGTAAAATCGATTAACATTTAATTGGAAAGAATAACAAAGAATAATTGTCACCAAACAATTAACAATTTTCAAACAATCCACCGCTTCGACACTGAAGAACTCTTCTAGGTCTAATAGTTTCCGAGATGTTCGATCAAATATGGTTCGGACCTCTAGGGATGTATTCGCTTCTTCAACGTGGACGATTGCTGATAAAAACTACGTGTCCAATATTTTTCTAAGATCTAGCTTCTCCCGATGTTTCGTTAAAATCGTCGTATATCAATTCGGTATACAGATGTCGTTTCAGTACACGTCCAAAATCGTAGGCTGTACATTGCTGGCGCGTCTTGTGCCGCAACAAAAACCAAGCAGCCACGAGAGGAGGAGGAAAACTCGGGAGGGCGACGCGAAGGTTGTCTTACAGACATGTAAGGTAAAAAGAACCTGCCCCGAGGAATCCTACGGGGAGTTAGAAAAGTCGGAATAATGCGTGGTCGCCGTCGGCGTGGAAGAGGAGCATTGCAAGCAGCATAGCAAATGTTTCGATGGAAAGCGATGGGGCCGACGTGCATCGGCTCCGGTGCTCGTTTCCGCGGAAGAGGTCGTCGAAGAAGCGTGGAAACGCGCATGTCTGGTCGCGATGGACGTGAAGCGGCGTGCCGCGGTCATAAAAGTGTGTCCATGCGGCGAGTTAGTCCATCGGGAACGCGGGTTTCTTGCCTTGGCGTGGCGTTGCGAGCGATATCGGCCCGCGGTGGCCTTCTATCCGCTTTGTACACGTGTACGTAACCACCGAGAGGCGGCATTATACGCGGGCCCATTTATCTGCGAGGATAAAATGCAGATAGGATCTGCGTCCGCGCGAGGTCCTGCCAGTATTTGTCATGGAGATGCGACCCACCGATACCACCTCGCCCGTCCGTGGAATTACCCTCGCCGCGCTCGGATTCTTCAGCGTACGCCGGTAATTTACCGGGCCCTCGACGTCGCGTCACGCCGCCGATTCTCCCCTTTCTTCCTTCCTTCCTTCCTTCCTTCCTTCGTTCCTCCAGTCCCTTCAATTCCACCTTCTTCCCTCTCTCTCTTCCTTTTCGCCTCGCTCCTCGGGAATTTTGAATACTCGAAACTCGGGTGAACGCAAACCGGTGATCTCCACGTAAATTCTCATTAACCTCTTAAGAGAGTAAACTCGATGAGTTGCGTGGTACACCACACACCGCTAGACGCATGTACGTACACGAGAATTGCAAGGGTCCGGGATATGGAAAATAACATCTCCATAGTCGCGATCGCTAGATAAAAGATGCATCCAGCGCGCTTACTATCCCAGAAAGCATAATTTTGAGTTTTTTCAGGAGATATTCGCATGATTCAAACTAGAATCGGAACGTTGATGATTATTTGATAATCTGCAAAATTGTTTTTTGTTTCCTTAGTAGAAATTTATCGAAACCGTAGCGCCGAGAACATCAACATTTATTATATTCGCATTATTCGACAGAATTTAGCGGAGTCGCGAGAAGAAATGCTGGCGCGACAGTGCTGCATTTTCATTTGTTTCAGCATTCCTTCTCATGCGGCTCCGCTAAATTCTGTCGAATAATGCGAATATCGCCTGAGAAACGCAAAATTAGGCTTTCTGCGATAGTAAGCGCGATATATTCATCTTTTATCTAGCGATTGCGACTATGAAGAGGTCCCCAATATGCATTGGCGAGACGCTATTTTGCATATCCCGGACCCTTGCAATTATCGTGTACGTACATGCGTCTAGCGGTGTGTGGTGTACCACACAACTCATCGATTCTTCAAGGCTAAATACGTTCCTACACCCTTAAGGGAGTAGACTAGATGAGTTGTGTGGTACACCACGCACCGCTAGACGC
>CM052193.1:2695561-2710598 GCA_028455805.1 Lasioglossum figueresi
ATGATCGAAAATTTATTATTATAAATACCACGGAATAAAGAAGATGAAGTTTTAATTTATTCAAGAAAATCATGTACAACAGATGTGTAAGATAATTTAAAATTTCCAAATTTATCGTACCTCGACAATCGAGAAAATCGCACGCAATTCGAAACAATCTATTTCCTGCTTGCCCGTGCTGCGAGCCACTTTCACTGCGAGAACGTAAACGGCCTCAGAGTGTAATCGCTGTGATAAACCTCGACTTTCCGGTCCTGACGTGGAACAGTATTCAATTATCCCTGCATTCCATAAATTTTCGAAGACATTTATAAGCTACAGGAGTATAAACACCCGTAGTCTTTATACAAGTTAACCATCTGCTGCACTTTACAGGTGGTGATTCCATTTAAATTTCGAGCGATGCCATATATTCGCCGGTTGCAACAATTAAATTCGCCGTGGTCGTAACTTCAACGCAATTTATCCAACGACAAATTGCCGGTCGAGCGTTGTTGTCGGGACGTAGCACTTTCGAACTGTTCGATCTGCATTTATCAGTCGTCGTTTCTAGATCTGACTACATTTTTGTGCAGTCCTGCAAACGTATTGTTCAGTATATTTCTTTTTGCTTAGTCCAGAACAAGAATTTCTGTGATAGGAAATTCTCGTTTCCTCGATCAGAGTGCAAAGACTTCGCTTGTGTCGATGTTACTCGTAAGGAATAATTTAATTGTTAATAAAATAGGGATGGTTATGAATTCGGTGGCCGATTGTTTACAATCGTTGAACAATCGTTTAGTTGGGAACGCGCGAACCTCTGGGCTCGAGACAGCTTGGGACGCGCGGCAAGAGGACTGCGGCAGCGCGCGTGTGTGCCACGGCCATTAACGACTCGTCGCGCATAATTTATAGGCCATTAATTAGGGGCTGGATAAAAGTGAACACTATAAAATTATAGAACAGTCGGCGAGCATCTGTGCCGCGCGAGCCCTCTCTCTCTCTCTGTTTTTCTTCTCCTTTTCTCTTGTGATCGCGCACTCCGAACGGAATCCTCGCTTTTAATACCGTCCGTGCCACGGCTCGTGTTTTACATTAACGCTGTAATCGCGCCGCTCCCGCAATCGCGATAAACCCGAACAGCCCGTACATCCTCCCTTTCTGATCTCCCCGAGACGCGAAATGGCCGGGGTCAGCGATCAACTGTGAAATTAGAAAAGTAAAATCTTTGAATTTCTTAACAACTAATTTATATTTGATACGATGTCTCTTTTTTTTAAAGAAAACATACTTAAAAATACTTGATTTGTACATTTTTTGATTTTGGAGTGCAGAACTTGTAGTAATGCGATAGGTGAAGCAAACTGAAAAACAAAACGAATTTTTAATACATTAGGTAAGACGAATATTTATTTGTTGTTTCTCGATCGTATTTTTACGTTAATAAACAGTAAAATGTGTTTTCATTATATTCATTTTTCTAATGTTTACATAAAATGTAATTGTAGTAACGTAACCTCAAAAATTTTTCTTCAACGTTTCGATCCTAATTCGGATCTTCCTCAGGAATTACTTCACTTCTGTGAAAATTAACTGTGATTACAACCTTTATATTCGTGAACTACTGACTTAAAATGCTTATAAAACACTACTACTATTAGGTAAGAGGAACTTTATTAAAACTTATAACGCGAGAGGTCATGGTAGACTTTGTTATGCCACAGTGTTCGTAGTTGTATACGTTGCAATTGTACAAATGTGTAAGGGTTACGATTGACCAATCCTTCGGTGAGATCACCGAAGCGACCTTAACACCTACCACGCGTTGAAGTCACTGAAAACAGCGATGCTTGACGGTGCTCTTGACGGTGTCGCTGCTCACCACGCGTTGAAGTCACCCGAATGGAATTCGAGTTGATAGATTTACAATTCCATTGCGCAACGATCGATTATGCTATTGGAACATAAATTATACTCGAGCAAGGAGAAGAAAGTTTATTGCTCCATCCGTTGGCTGCAGAAGGTACAATTTTGAAACAACCTTCCCCAATCATTTCGGAAACGGATGGAATGGTACGAACACAGTAGCAAGTGATTTGCAACAGTTTCTGCGAGAGCCGCTCGCAGAAGTGTGTACACTTGCAATACATTATTATTGCGACATTATTACATTATTATTTATTGCTGGCTGATGTTTGACAGGTGTTTAAAACATGTCGAAAAAAGCGAAAAAAATGGTAATCCGATGGTACTTGCTCTCTTTAAACAGCAGACCACTATTTCTTTCGTCCACTGCACGTTTACCATTGCAGTAACAAAAAAGCAAAAGGTGATGGAAATGCGTACTTTGATTTGGCATATTTGATGCGATGCCAACAAAAATACTTGAATGTTTTGAAAGCACTACAAGGCGAGATCACAAAATGAGGTGATGTACGATCAATGCGAGGTGTGATTAAAAAGTAAGGAGACTTTTTATTTTTATAAAAGATATTTATTTATTCGTCAATATTTATGTTGTCCCCTTCAAAATTAATCCTCCTCAGATATAATACACTTGTGCCCGCGCTTTTTCCAATCCTCGAAGCACTTCTGATGAGCACTTTTTGGTATAACTTTGAGCTCTTCCAGCGATACAGTCTTTATCTCCCCAATCAACTTCCATTGGGATGATTGGAATTGGTTTCGACGTCATAACCATATACTCATGATTCGTCACCAGTTATGACCCTTTTGAGCAAATCAGGATCATCATTGACGTCATTCAACAGCTCCTGAGCGATGCTCATGCGACGTTTCTTCTGGTCAAAATTAAGCAGTTTCGGAACAAACTTCGCCGACACACGTCTCATGCCCAAAACATCCGTTAAAATTGCTTGGCACGAACCAAACGAGATGCCGACATCATCGACAACTTCTCTAATGGTAAGTCGACGATTCCTCAACACTATTTTCTTCGCTTCTTCAACTTTTTCATCAGTTGTCGACGTGCTGGGGCGACCAGGGCGAGCTTCGCCATTAACATCTTCTCGGCCTTCTTGGAAGTGCTTGTACCACTTATAAACATTTTTTTTACTCAGAGTACACTCGCCGTATGCCACTGTCAACATTTCAAGTGTTTCGGAGCACTTAATTCCACGTTTTACACAAAATGTGGTGCAAATTCTTTGATCCATTTTTTTCGTCAGCAGAAAATCGCCGAACACGCAAAACACTTACAACCTTTATGCTTCTCACGAACAAACAAAAAATGCTATACACTCGCCGAAATTTCTATAAAGTCACTGTGTTTTGTAATGAATTCTTATTATTATACCATACCAATGAAAAATTTGTATTTGGTAGCATTTCGGGATTTATCGATAAAAGAAAAGAAAAATATAATTTTATTTTAATTGTTTTTTTATTATTTCTATTTTAATGTCTAGTGTAACCTCCATTTGTTTGAATTATATTAAAAATACGATTGGGCATCGACGAAACTAACTTTAGTAGCGTTTCTGTTTTAACAGACACCCACGCTTCATTCGCCGCATCCCTTAGTTCGCTAATGGAGTTGTATCGTTTGCAGTTTTTACAAACTTTTCGCGCAATGATATCCCAAACATTTTCAATAGGATTTATATCAGGGGAACAAGCAGGCCATGGCAAAACATTGATGTTTCTTTCAAGAAGCCACTGCTTTGTGTGCTTCGACGCGTGTACCGCAGCATTATCATGCTGATAAATAAAATTGTCATCTTCAATATTTTCTGCAAAGGGTATTAGAACAATGTCTAACAAATCTGTATAATTTTCCGGATTCATTTTGTGATTTATGCAACACATTTGAGTTTTTTTGTCAGTTTTGAACGCAGCCCATATCGTTAGGGAACCACCGCCAAAGTTACGACTCATTGTCACCCTTTCTCATTTCTCAGATCATGCCAATAATATTTACAGTCATTAGGCTCATCCAAATTAAATTTTTTCTCATTTGAAAAAATGGCTGTCCCCCACTCTTTCGTCCAAGCCATATGTGCCCGTGCGAAATCAAGACGAATCTGTTTATGTACTTCTTTTAGGCCAGGTTTACGTTGCATTTTTGTCCACACAAATTGCCCAGAAGAATTTAAAAGTTGTTGCACACGTCTTGTTACCGGAAGCTCCAATTCAGCTCGAAATTGTGCTGCATTTTTCCTTTCCTTAGCCGCAGACCTCATTAATAATAAATGTTGTCTCTTTGACAATTTCTTATTACCACCTTTAAAATGATGTTCTCCGTAATTTTCATGTAAATTGATGTAATTATTAATCACAGTATATAAACGATTAATTTTCTTAGCAATTGCACGATTAGAGCAGCCCATATTTTTATATGCATCGATCGATGCTTTTTCTTCATTTGTTAGCACTTTTCCTCTCGTCATTCTAATACACGTGAATCAAATTATAAGAAACAGGATTTCTATTACTTCTAAAACTATTACCTTTGAATATTTCAAATTTTCCGTAGTTCTCTGCTCAGAATCCAGAGATACGCTAAGTGACTTTATAGAAACTTCGCACTTGCTGTCTGCATCGCGCAGAAAAAAATCAAAACAAACGTAAATAGTGAACATAGCGGGTAGAGTGCGTAGTCCCTCGATCCGAGTGTCAACAAGGAACAAGACCAGATACGAAAAATCAACAAGAATGGTGATATTTTTCAAATATCTATGAATATGAAGATGACTTTATAGAAATTTCGGCCACTGTATAGCTGAAACTGTGAACATATGTTCGGGACGAGTGTACCATCGTAAGAAAAAAAAGAAAAATTAAAATCGACTGTAGGTATCCCGCGAAATTCATAAAGTCACCTTACTTTTTGATCGCACCTCGTACTAGCAAGTGGAAAAAATTCCGTCGCGAGGTGTTCTACATTTTATTTGCTGGTGCATTCGCTTTATAAAACGAAGAGGCCGCAGAGCTAAAATGTCGAGGAACACCTCGCGAAGCCGGTCCTTTAGCAGGCTGCTGAAACACGTCCGAACCGCGTGGCCCGATCTCATCAGGGCGTGTGGACGTCTTTTGTCTCCCCCCGCGCGTCCACCCCCGTTGGGATCACAGCGGACGTCTCCTTAGAAGAATGTCCTGGACATCGAGGAGAGCTCGGGCTGAGGGCTCGGTCCTGGCCGAGTGATTTATAAACGGATCGAGGGGTGGGACGAAATGCAAATTTCCAACCACGTGAACTCGCTGTTCCGCCCAGCGAACGCCGCAAGAACACTCGTCCGTCCCCATTGTCTTAGGTCTATTCATCTTCGAGCGTCTTGCCGTTCGCGGCGATCGCAGGAATGCAACATTCTTGCGCGCCGGCTTTCCCACTTAACCCCTGCGCGATCGTGGAGAAGAGCGGGCAGGCAGAGAGTCAGGCAGAGAGTCAGGCAGGAAAGAAAGGTAGGCAGTCAGGCAGAGAGAAGAAGGCAGGTGAGTCGTTGGAGTTCGGTCGCGAAGGACGCGATCTTTCGCGGCGCAGTTAATCATCCCGCGTCGGCCGAGATTAAGCGAGGGTAGCTTCCGCCACCCCATTAAGGGCCCGGCACGGTAGCGGGTCCGGGGCCGGGTCCGGGCATCACAGCCTCGAAAAGTAAATTGATACGGAAGCTAATTAAATAAACCGATGGGATATTAAATCGTCCAGGCGGAGTCGTTCCGCGGCGTCGGCCGATGAGCTCTCTAATAAGACTCGAAATAAATATCGGCTAATTACGTCCCGACCGGACTCCGGGCTCGTTAGAATCCGTTTCAGCGAGCCCGTCTCGTGTGCGCACGCATGCCTCGCGATCGTTATCGGTCCGGTCGCGTCCCCACGTCTCGTCCGTGTAAAACCTGGCGTGACGTAAAATTGGGACAATTAATAGATGCGTCTAGCGATAAAGATGACGGCGCGAACGAGCCTCAAATTTAATCGAGCCAGCCGATCTTACGTATTAAATACATTGTACCTTTCACGAGCGTGTCGCGCGTTATCAACATCGCCGGCCTCGGATCTCGCCGGAGGACGTTACCAGGACTCTCGCTCGTAATGGAGCCTCGAGGTGGAGTCGTCGTCGTCGTCGTCGTCGTCGTCGTCGTCGCGAGCGTGTTCCGAAGGAATCCGTGAAACGGCCTCTCTCCTCGCGCATCTCTCTCGCGAACTCTGGTTATCCCGGGCCCGGCGGACGCGAGAGAGGAGGGTCGATTTCGTCGTCGCGGCGAGAGATCGCCGATCTCGTAGATGTTCCACGGCGTCGCTGATGTCGCGTACAAAAGAATGGCCGGAGTACGACGACGCGACGGGACGTTACGGGGGGACCAGGAGGTGGAAGAACAGGAAGAAGAGGGAGCGGAAAAGAAGAAGAAACGGGGGACGACGACGACGACGACGAAGGGAGGACGATCGAGATGAAGGGGGAGGGAGAGGGATTGTTTCCTGGTGGCTCGAACCACCGCGCCGCGCCGAACAGTCTCCTTCTCGCTCTTTCCCGCCCTCGTCGTTTTGTTTTCACGACGCCGGAGCCGGTTTGCATACGAGCTGAACGAAGAGGGAGCCTAAGAAACGTTCCCGGGGAAAGGATCCGAGAGAGTTAGAGCTCCGGCTGCTCGGCCCGCTGCTGTTGCTCAAAAGCGCTGGCAGAGGCTGGACACAGAGAACCTTGGAGGAACTTTTGGTCCGAGCCAGCCTTCGTCCCTCTTCTCCCGGAGATGCGGTACATCTGGACGTCCTAGAGCCAGCCGCTGTGTCTATCGATCAGCCGGCGTTATCGTAACGTTCGAGTGGGAACGAATCGATGACACGTTCTTGCCGCGAAGAGGAACCCGCGCTGTTCTCTTGTCATCCGGTGCTGGACGGAGGACTCGGAATCTTCGTTCTCCACCACTGCTTGTTTGCTCTGCTAGCCGGCCGAAGGATTTCCCGGCGTTCTCCGTGCACGTTCCCCCCATCGCGCGGTCTCTCGTGCAAGAGCGTTTGTATGTACGCGTGAACGCGGAGTAAGATCTGTAACCCCAGATACGAATCTGTGAAGATATCTCGACGAGTACTGCTCGAGACTTGGCAGTCAGTCGGGATAACGAGTACCGTCAACCACGGTTCCCTCTTCTTCTACACAGTCCTCGGCGGCCCTTTCCTCCTCTTCTTCTTCTTCCTGTTCCTCGCTCCTCCTCGAACGATCGTTTCGCCGAGGCGCACACCGCACCACCGGCGCGGCCGAGCCGTTTCGAGAGCTGGAACGTAACCGCGTGACATCGCTTCTTCCTGCTTTTCTTGCTCTTCGTTAAGACCCGCTATCACACCTTCTGCCGGGCCCTCTATTACCGATACGATCGCCGGAGGGCTCGGATTAACTACCGGTGTTTCCTAGTAATCCGTGGCCCGAGACACCGCTGACGCCCCGGTTGTCGTTTATTCACGGAAGGTGTTCGAACGCTTAGAAACGTGATGACGGTTTTTACGCCGGCCATTGTTCCGTATCTCGACAGTGAAAATTGATTCTGCCTATCAAGAACTGGTTCATTCTGTCGAGGACTGTGTCTTATTTCAGACCGCTTTATCGGCGATTTACCGTTGATAAGGAGATACGCCCGGATTTGTGGGAACATTCGGGAGACTGAGATTGCGGTATATGGATCTCGTTCGGGATATACGAGGTGTGTATTTGAAAATTTAATTACGTGGATCTGCGTTTTTACTCTGAAAAATTACAAGCCTCTTTACACATTACCTTTTATTCAATATATTTTTATTTAATTTTACACCCTCATATATAATTAATTAATTTAATATATTTTTATTAAATTTAATATCCATCAATAATACTACACTAAACTAAATTTTAAAATTAATTTTACTCAATATATTTTTATTTAATTTGACCGGTGATTATTGCATAATTTTGCAAAATCTATGGTACATGGCTAAACACTTTTTAATGGAACCTTCAATAGCAACAGCAATTTTCATTATAAACTAACAAGTCACTCTCAATAACGTCACCTAATAGTTTCATTTAAGATTGCAATGTAAAGACAATTTCTATGCTTTCTTTAGGTACAGCAGCATTATTAAAGATCCTATTAAATAGGCTTCCGGTAGATAAAGTGTTAAGCAATACCTAATCTTATATTCATAAAAAGGTATTTATGTCTATAATACAATACGAGGTGTGATCAAAAAGTAAGGTGATTTTTTGAATTTCGCGGGATACCTACAGTCGATTTTCGTATTCTTTTTTTTCTTATGATGGTACACTCGTCCCGAACATATGTTCACAGTTTCAGCTATACAGCATTTTTTGTTTGTTCGCGAGGAGCATAAAGGTTAGAAGTTTTTTGCGTGTTCGGCGATTTTCTGCTGTCGAAAAAAATGGATCAAAGAATTTGCATCAAATTTTGTGTAAAAAATGGAATTAAGTGCTCCGAAACACTTGAAATGTTGACAGTGGCATACGGTGAGTGTACTCTGAGTAAAAAGAATCTTTATAAGTGGTACAAGCTCTTCCAAGAAGGCCGAGAAGATGTTAATGACAAAGCTCGCCCTGGACGCCCCAGCACGTCGACAACTGATGAAAACGTTGAACAAGCGAAGAAACTAGTGTTGGGGAATCGTCGAATTACCATTAGAGAAGTTGCCGATGATGTCGGCATCTCGTTTGGTTCTGGCCATGCAATTTTAACGGATGTTTTGAGCATGAGACGTGTGTCGGCGAAGTTTGTTCCGAAACTGTTTAATTTTGACCAGAAGAAACGTCGCATGAGCATCGCTCAGGAGCTGTTGAATGACGTCAATGATGATCCTGATTTGCTCAAAAGGGTCATAACTGGTGACGAATCATGAGTATATGGTTATGACGTCGAAACCAATTCCAATCATCCCAATGGAAGTTGATTGGGGAGATAAAGACTGCATCGCTGGAAGAGCTCAAAGCTATACCAACAAGTGCTTATCAGAAGTGCTTCGAGGATTGGAAAAAGCGCTGGCACAAGTGCATTATATCTGAGGGGGATTACTTTTAAGGGGACAACATAAATATTAATGAATAAATAAATATTTTTTTATAGAAATTGAAAGTCACCTTACTTTTTGTTCACACCTCGTAGTTTGTTTCGACCTGTTGCTCGTCAACGTCCATCCGTGTGCAATTAGATAGGAGTCGGAACGATTTAGGGCGACTCGCCACGCAATGCAAAATAGCAAAATAGATCCAACGAATTTCTTTAATCCAGCACATGTAATAAAAATTGTACACGATCGAAGTAAATACAGTTTTGTCATTTCTGTAAGGTAAAAGGTTTAGCGTTAACAAAACAGTTTAACTATCGACCCGGAATAAATCTGTCGGGTCCCATGGAAATCACCGACACAGATTTCATTGACACAGTTTTTCACCGACAATATTTCACCGACAATAACTTTGGTCGACAACGACTTTGACCGTCGACGAATTTAACCGACAACAATTTCAGTTGACGACAGTATTATCCGATAGTAACATCGTTTCTGAACATGGTGCTGACATTTTTTCCCTTTAACTATTCTACACTGAAACTTTTACTTTTGTATAAAAATATAATTATTACACTATAAGAAGAATTAGATGTAGTCGGCTAACGTTGTTGTCGAACGGTGATAATATCGAATAATACTGTCGTGGACTAAAGTTATTGTCGGTGAAAGTTATTTCGGTCAAATCTGGAGTCGGTGAAATATTGTCGGTGAAAACTGTATCGGTGATTTCCATGGGACCCAAATCTGTCGCTGCTTAATTCTTCATCTGACAATACCAAGGCGTTCTATTTAAGTAGAATCATCATCCACGTCTTCCAGCAGTAAACATCGCTATATTCGGTAAACATACTATTCATGATAAAAATTAGAATATAATAAGCACGAGTGTCTATCACTGAGCTGTTCTGAAAATTTACACCTCGAAGTGGATGTATACATGACACCGAATGGTTCGACAGTGTAAACCAGCTTTTTTTTCGAATGTCGGACATAAAACAAGCCTTCGGTTCGGCCTCGTCGGGTTAATAAAACGCGTCGAAACTACCATCGGCGTGGCGAATGCGTGTCCTCGATGAATAATAAAGCGAACATAAACGAAGATCTGAGTGTGGAGAGTATAAAAAGAAGTCGAGCGTAATCGCGAGGTAGCGAAAGCCACGCACGCGTCGAGATCGAGTGTGGCCAGGCGGTGAGCGCTGCGGAAACGAGGAAAGAAAAGAAGAATGGGGAGGAGGAATGTCGATATTTCTTGGCAATAAAACATGGTTGATGTGCACGCGGACGTGCGTGCACATATCCATACAAAATAGCACAAGTCGAACGAAAAATCTACGACCGTAGAAAAAGGGGAAAGGGGATTCTTGCCTCGCGCTGCAAAGTAAAACGAAAAAGATATTCAGGCTAGGTAATTACGGGAAAATCAACGCTGCAATTCGAAACCGCAAGAAAGGACCAATGGTAACGCAATCGCCGTTCATTTACGACTTCGAAAGAGTGCAACAAAGGTTCGAGAACGTAAATTGCTTTTTAACTCCTCTAAAAAGATTACAAAAACGCGGTTGTCGCGAATGAACGCGATTTTCACAGGCTAGCGACCCAATCAGTATTTAATCATTTCTCGTGAAGACGTTCTCAGTATTGTGGCGAGAAGATCTCTGGCAGCAGTGTCGCCAGTTGAGGGGAGGGGGCATTAATCGAGGAGAAAAAAGTTACCCCCTCCCGCGCCGGAAGCGTCGTAGAAGGGGAAGGTAGAGCGGGGACACAAGTCTTCGATTTTAGCACAAGATATCCGAGATATATGAATAAAACAAATTTGAATACGTACGAATTTATAGCCCGAACACGTCCCGCCATCTTCCCGGCGGGGAATTCTACAGAAAAACGAAAGTTACGAAAAGCAAGCAGCGATAAGTAGAGACAGAAGTAGAACCAATTTCAGAGCCGCCGAGAAAAATGGCGGGCGTTCTCCGGCGAGGCATAGGAAGAGAAAATAGTAGACCGGATAATAAAATAGGAAAAGTGGAGGATACGTTACAGAGACAAGACGAGCCGAACCGTAGAATGTAACGGGAGAACAGCGAAACTTCCGATAGGAAAAATAACGAGGCCATAAACGGGTGGACGAAGCGAGTGTTCTACGGAGCACGGCTCAAGAGGAGTTCAAAGTAGAGAAAGAGGATCGGCACGGTGGAAGAGAGACGCTCGTAGTTATCTGCATCAAGATAACTCGAGTCCCGAGCTACCACGTCCGCGGGAACGCGGAGAGATGCTTGAGACAGTTTCCAAGAGAAACCATCCCGTCCGCAATTGTCGCGATAATGAAACGAGTATTCGCTCGTTTCGAGGGCAGATGCGGTGTCCGCGTGTTCCCTCGACAATTACCAGAACTTACGCGGCGAAGATGAGATCGCTACGGCGGATAACGGCGTCGGTCTAGGCCTCGAGACCGGCGAAAGCGGTTCATATTTTTCGCGGACGTTTTCGCGAAGATAAGCGGAAACAGATAGTTCGCGGCGGGGACGGAAATTTACGCGTTCGCGGGCAAAAATCCCCGCGGATTTATGGCCGCGCTCGACGCAAGCTGACAAGGCGCCGCGCCGCGCCATAGAAAGCGTTTTCTGCGGCCCTCGGAGTGTACCCATAAATTTTCGGCGCCGAGAATCCCGTGGCACGGACGAAATTAAGTCTTGCGGAGCTACGGAGCCGATGGAATGTAGATATTAATGGGCGCCGTTCGATCGCCGCCGCTTTTTCTCCGAGATCCTATCGGCCGTCTATTTGCATAATTATTTGTCCGGTCAACCGTGCCCTTTTCTTTCGAGGTACATGTCAACCGGCGACCGCGCCCGCTCGATTAGAATCTTCTTGTCAACGTTTCCGTGGAATCTCACTAATTTACCCGGCGAAACGAGGAAACGCTATGACGAACATTCGTCAAACGCCCGACTTTGATACCTGCGTTCGCGTTACCAGCTCGAACCGTGCGTTCCAGGGACTTTCAAACTGTGGGGCAATATGTAATTGTACAGGGTGAATTCGATAAAGCAGGACACCTAAAAATCTCCGTTACTTCTCGTTGTACAAAAAAACTTCGTAGGACAAAGTTACACTGTTTGAAGGGCCACATATAACGGTGCAAGGGAAAAAAAATTTCAAGGTCATTTTTATGAGATTTCAAGGTTACCGATGTTTTTTTAAATGGAATGATATATTTTCGTTAACGTAATGTTGTACCTGACAAAATAACAAATTCATGCATGTAACACAATATGACCTTCAAATGACCTTCCACCCAGAAAAATGGTATAATTAAAATTGAACGTGTAAGATTCATTTGATGTATTTCTGTTACGCCAAATGTTCAAAAATATTCCCTCGAGCTGCTATACATTCAAATGTATCGCGATACACAACATAATAACAGATTCGGTGTTGACAGGAGGACAATTATGATATACCTTCACCTATACGTTCGTACAGAATCGTGTTTATCCACTATTAATTACTCGGAAGACCTTCTTGCTATCGGATTTCCACAGTTTCTAAGATTTCTCGATCAGTTTATCGATGAACGTTTCACAATGCGTTACTCGAAGGAAGATAAGATCGATATGATTTTCATTTATGGAGAAAGTCGACAGCGTTTAAGAGAAGCCGTGCAGTTGTACAAGGACCGATTTCCTAATCGTAATTGTCCATCAGTTTCCGTTTACTCCAACTTGTTAAATAAATTCCGTGAAACTGGTAGTGTCGAAAATAAAAAACGTACAAAGGTGAGGACTGTAAGGAACGAAGCAAACACAATTAATGTTCTGGCAGCAGTGAATACAAACCCTCGTGCTGGTACGAGGCAAATCGCACGAGGAAGTGGCATTAGTCAAAAATGTGTAGTGCAAATACTCCAGGAACACAAATTTCACCCCTTTCACCTATCGATTCATCAAGAACATCATTGTAGAGACTTTGTAAATCGTGTAAACTTTTGCCAGTGGGGATTGAGACAATTGATAAACGATGGAGCATTTTTTAATAATGTATTATTTACCGATGAAGCTTCGTTCACAAATCACGGGCAAATAAATTTAAAAAACCTACATTATTGGTCATCTGAAAATCCGCGGTGGTTACGGACAGTCGACAAACAAAGACCGTTGTCCGTCAATGTTTGGTGCGGAATTTTAGATAACCAAATAATTGGGCCTCGCTTTATTACGGGAACATTAAATGCAGAAAAATACATTGCATTTTTACGAGAATCGTTACCAATTCTCCTGGAAAATACACCATTGAACATTCGTGAAAATATGTGGTATCAACATCACGGATGTCCGGCCCATTCTTCCCGTGTCGTAACACAATTCTTAAATAACAAGTTTCCAAATCATTGGATTGGACGTAACGGACCCGTATTATGGCCAGCTCGCTCACCAGACCTTACACCCCTTGATTTTTATCTATGGGGAAAACTGAAAGACGATGTTTACAGTGAACCACCAACGACTATAGACGACATGAAAGAAAGAATCGTCCAGGCTTGTGCGTCGATTTCCTCAGAAATGAATTACGCAGCAGTACGTTCTGTAACTTCACGGCTGAACGAATGTATAGCAGCTCAAGGGAATATTTTTGAACATTTGGCGTAACAGAAATACATCAAATGAATCTTACACGTTCAATTTTATTTATACCATTTTTCTGGGTGGAAGATCATTTGAAGGTCATATTGTGTTACATGCATGAATTCGTTATTTTGTCAGGTACAACATTACGTTAACGAAAATATATCGTTCCATTTAAAAAAACATCGATAACCTTGAAATCTCATAAAAATGACCTTGAAATTTTTTTTCCCTTTCACCGTTATATGTGGCCCTTCAAACAGTGTAACTTTGTCCTACGAAGTTTTTTTGTACAACGAAAAGTAACGGAGATATTTAGGTGTCCTGCTTTATCGAATTCACCCTGTATTTCGGAAAAACGTCGATGACTTCTCGGGTTCTGAAGAATTTTAAAAACCGCGAGGGAACGGAGAGTTCAAGTAACCTGCGATTAGGAAACCGCCGCTTGTTCAGAAGTTTCAGATTTTACCAGTGGACCAACGACTCAACGTCAACAACGTGATCTAACAATTTCGTATACGATTATTATGTAAAAGATTTAATTCCAGAAAATCCTGTTAACAGCTGTCCCCTAGAAGTGCCGCGACAAAGAACCTGAAATAATGTTTACACCGGGTTGTGCATCATTTCGCGCAAGCGTCGCACTCGAACAATCGAAACCGAGAGTTGTCGACCATCTCCGGGATATGCGGCGCTGATTCGCGAGGCGACGGGAAAAAACCAGCGTGTACCTTCTCGATCGAAGGCAATGATCGCTAGGAAAGTGCATAATCACGGCATCCGCGGCACGTTGGCGAAAGAAATACGCAAAACGAAATGTGGGAACGAGGCCGGCAGTTGCGGCGAGTCGCGCGTTCGCGTCGCGTCGCGTCGCGTCGGGACGGCATCGCACAGCGTGTCCCTCGATTTTCGTCCCGACGCGACGGAAGTGCAAAAAACGGAGATTGACATCGGTAACAGACATCCGATCGTGATTCGATCCGCGGCGGAGGAAGCGAAGCCCGGGAACCCCGGCGAGAGAAGTCGAGTACCGACGACACGGTGAAACCCGGAGTAACCGCGGGACGACAAGAACCGCATCGGAAGGAGAATCCGAAGAGAGGAGAGAAGCCGATACGGGATTCCTCGCAATCAACATTACTGGCTGCCGTAGCCTCGCCGTACAGAGAGGAATCCTTCCTTTCACCCTGCTGTCGGCCACCAGACCCCCCCTTTCTCGATCGTTTCTCTCTCGCCACTATCGATCGGGCGCTAACGCAAAATTATCGATCCAGGGACCAATTCCCAATCTCGTCCACAGGAACAGACCTCGCCTGGACGGTATTTACCTGGAAATTCTAGAGAAACAAAAATAATATTCCTGGCGCGCATCGTATTATTACACTGCGAAACTTCATGCAAAATAGAAATGTTTTGCATTGATCGCGAG
>CM052193.1:2710698-2723768 GCA_028455805.1 Lasioglossum figueresi
TTTAAGGTACAAAGTTGATCCTGCAGGTTCTCTTTAGTTCGACATCTAATTTCACTGTTAACACCAATCGATGCAGGGTCGCATTCGCTTTATATGAGTGGAGGAACACAACATACATATTGATTCTAGTTGATCAAGATCTATGTACATTCTAATTACAAGTATGATCTCTGCAAAACCATGTATCATTTTCAGGTAAAAAGCTGATACTGAAGTTTCTACTTAGTTCGACATTTAATTTCACTTTCGAATAAATTATTTTAACAACAATCGATGCAGGGTCGCATTCGCTTTATATGAGTGGAGGAACAACATACATATTGATTCTGGTCAATCAAGATCTACATTCTAATTACAAGTATGATCTATGCAAAACCATGTATCATTTTAAGGTACAAAGTTGATCCTATAGGTTCTCTTTAGTTCGACATCTAATTTCACTTTCGAATAAATTATTTTAGCTCCAATGCAGAATCGCATTCGTTTTATATGAGTGGGATAACGACATATTGATTCTGATTGACACGATCTGCAGTTTGTTACAAGTATGATCAATAGAAAATTGTGTAGGTAGAAGGTGGAAACGCTCGTTGTTAGGCGAATCGTTCCAGTAGTCCAGTTTCGATAAAACATTCGGCACGGATCAACGAGAACATAACAAACATGTACTTCGCGGGCGCCGGTAATCCCAGCAAGTGATCTATGAAGATCGTTACGAAGAAGCCGGACGCGTATACAAAGTATTGAATACCATCGATTACAAGAATAAGCCAAACGAAAGGGACTATGGGTGATCAGCCGAACGTGCATTCCGTACGTATTGAAGTGTGTCATTCATCCCACGCTCCTAATCGCGATGCATTGTGCGATAACCGCCGGCACAAAGTGGTTTAGCGTGGTCCGCCCACGTTTAATCATTGGACTCTTTAAGTTCGATTGGATGTATTGTGCGTCGAGAGTAATATTTCGTGTGTACCGTGTGGAAATATTGTTCTTAAATAACTATTGTGGCGTACGCAGCTTGAAGCAGGTTCCAAGGGGAGATGGCGAGGGGTGGTTAACTGACAGTCAGCGTATTCTGATGCTCGAGCGCCATAGTCATCGAGGTCTTTCTCATTCGACAAGCGTCAATTCTCATTCTCCCTGTTAACTGCGAGCTTCACTATTTTTACAAATTTGTCAAAATGATTACAAAGCGAACGCCATACCAAAAATAATTAGGGGTGTCTATAATCATTGTTACGTCCTAAGGTGGACGTAAGGAGATTATGATAATGAATTTAAATAATTAATTTAAAGATTTTAATGAAGGATATAACGCAGTTTTGAACCTACCTGCATTCACCGGCTTCGGTTCGGGTAATTGAGGATTTTTAGTAATAATTGGCTTTGTAGGTGGATTTTGGACGTAATGGTCAAAGTCAGGTATTCAAAAATGATTCGATAGTATGATTTTAGATAATAAATTGATCGATATATGTATATTTTAAGCAATAAATTTCAGATACATTATGTGTTAATATCTTATTAATAATTGTTAGTATTTACCGATCTGTTGGTTCGCTTTTAATAACTTGATCGTTTTGTAATTCGGTATGATGATGATGATGATGATGACGATGTTGGATGATTGATAAATCCAGCGGGTTTACACGCTATTGGATGATGGTTCACTTTAATTTGACACAACTGATCTTTTATGCCTTTTCGCGACTGCGTGCGGAAGAAAGGAAAGAAAGCAGAACTGAGGTCGATTATGGTTTATCGATGACTGCAAATCAACTAACTGCTGGTCCTGACGATGAGCCATCCTTTTAAAGAAAAATCAATCCATTGTTCTTAGCTTAATCTTCATGAGGTGTGCACCTCTTCATTGATTTGTTCGTATTAGTTATCATTTCTGATTAAACCGGATGTACAGTATTCCTTCCAATATTTATCATCCTATTGTTGGATCGAATTGCTCTATGCATCCTCCTAGGAGTTGGTCATCAGTCTTCTGTTCGTTGATCTTTTGCCCTTTTCTTCTACGTATTGCTATTCTTCATTTCCTGTGATATATCTTTTACATTCTTCGTCGATGAATAAATTTCAATAGGTGTTTCATTTAATTATTCGCTCGCATATTATATTTTGAGTGATTTCAATTTATTTGTATAAAATAGATTTCGCTGTGAATTTGTTCGATGAAGCTCTTGTTTAAAGATAAGATTAAGTTTTGAAATAAATCACATGAGTTAGCAATTTCATATAGTCCACTGCGAAATATATCTTATAGATTTTCCTTAATTCTATCGCTCGCAATGTAGTATACGATAATTCAATATTAGTTATTAATTATAATATTCGATATTACTGTGAGCCCGTGCATCATTAGCAGAGTAAATACAAAAAGAAATTCAGAGGTTATATTATATATATATATGATTGATTTTATTAATTACTGCTCATGGCAGAACCACCGGACGTAACATAATCTGTCGCAACAAGCGGGAGCCACAATTTCCCTTTCTCTTCGACAATTCTATCATAATTTTTGAAATCTTTATATCGTTTCAAACTGTAGCTGCTCAATTTTTACTTCAAATGCAAAAGAAGCAAATTCATCTGCAAAATGCAAATTAAAAATTCAATGCAAAAACCTTCGCAAAATTTTCACGAATTGCAATTAATATCGACTCTCTCGTAATGCAGCGAACATGCGATTCGCAGTGTGACGTAACACACGCAAGATGAATCATCCTCTGACGCAATGCGGACGGGACGATCTCTGTGCAGCGAGCGGGTCGATAGTGTCGTCATCTTTACGACGTACATAAAATTTAATTGAACGCGAACTCTGGGAGAAAAAATGAAAAAGTCAGGTGTCAATCGTCGGTACAGAGAACGTGATTTAATCGAAGCAACCGGAGAGAGAAGACGACACGTCGAGGAAGACAATCGAGACCGACCTTGCACGCCTCTGCCCTTTGTGTTCTGGGCTTCGAGGCCGAGATTCACTCTCGAAACGCGTGATTACGTCTTCGTGAAAAATCGACCGGCATCGTCTTGCAAGATAGGATCGTTGGACCCAAGGTTTTCGCCGTCGTCATCGCGTTCCTCTTGTCTAGGCGTGACAACGTCCACGCCTGCTGTAGCGCACGCTATTATAAATTAACACATTGTGAGGCCGAGTCAGCAAGAAACGGGTTACTCGCAATTAACCGGACGACCGATACCATTCCGCCGCGGGACGCGACAAACTCGAGAAAACGAGCAACTCGACGGAACAACCCGCGGTGGATGAGAGGTGGAGCAGGGAGGAAAAGAACGCGGACCGAGATTTTCTTTCGTTCTTTTGCGTTTCCCTCGGGGGGACGGGATCGGGTAGCATTCGAACGGGGTTCGATCGTTTTCACCGCGTCATTGTCTTCCTCGTGTACCAGCGCGACAGTCCACGCCTGCCGCAGCCGCGAGTCAGCATTCCGGGCCGAGTGAGTCGCCATTTTAACGAGCCCGGTGCGAATTGTTTAACGAATCCCCGCGCGACACTCCCATCGACACGAGGTCGATCGCTTTCGCCCTGAAAAAGTACTTTGCGGAGGAAACAATGGCTTCAGATTTGAAGATTGCAGCCTCTCCTTCGCGACGACATAAATAATACATTGGTTAAAGTTTCATTAGATCGATAGCAAACTTTTCAACATCTCGTTTCCCTGTTATTTGGTAAACTAATTCTTCCAACACCTCAAAAATCTCGACCCGTTTCCTTGCAATCACAGTGATTAAAACGTCTTTATCCCGCAAAAATGTCGTGGAAGGGAAAAGAAAATTTCTATTTTCAATCAAACTTTATTTCATTTAAAAATTAAGGCCTAACATTCATATTTGCTAGATATTTGTAAGATTGTAACAACGCGTGACAGCGAGTCGGGCCTGAGTGTATTTAAAAATTTAATTTCCCGGATCTGCGTTTTTACTCTGAAAAATGACAAGCCTCTCAAGCAATACCTAATCATATATTCATGAAAAAGGTACCTATTTCTATAATACAACATATTATTTCGGTGGGTCTGTGAGAACCCACTTTACCACTTTCGATACATTTTCCATTTCTTCATTTCCATTTCTTTTTCCATTTTCTTACCAACGCCGGGTTAAAATCTTCATCGCGAGTGCAACTAGTTAACCCTTCGCACTCGAAGCTATTTCAACTCGAAAATGAAACATTTCTTTCGATTTAGAATATTTCCATTCCCTATGATTTTTTTAAATTTTATGAATATGAAATTGGTATAAATACCTCATGCAATAGATGTTTGGTAACTGATTAGATACCGATATATTTAATAACACTGTCCAACACAAAATTCGTTTCGCTATAACTGTTGGGGGGCTTAATTTTTTTGCCTACAATTACAGTTTTTGAGAAACATGACTTTGTAAAAAAAATCTATTTTTCAAATTTAAACAAATATTATGATGTTATTATATAAGATATTGAGTTATTCTTTACGGTAAAAGATTCTGTAGACTTTCCCGAATACAGTGATATCCAATATTACTACATTATGATTGTTTAAATATGTATAAACGATGATTACAGACGGAGAGACGCCACTTTTGCACAATTTCTTGAGGATACTTTTCAGTTTATTCTAAAAAATAAGGGTCCAGTGGAAAATCGAACTATACCACGCGATAGAGCAGACTTTCATCTTGAGAAACCACCCTTTCAAATTTTCAACGTCGATGTTTTTTTCGAACCAGAAAGAAAAATACCGTCGCCCGACATGAGTTGCCGCCAGTGATGCTCACCACTAGAACGGATATTACGGATACCACTAGAAGATATTTTGCTTTCCAGATAAAAAAAAACATCGACGTTGAAAATTTGAAACGATGGTTTCTCAAGATGAAAGTCTGCTCTATCGCGTGGTATAGTTCGATTTTCCGCTGGACCCTTATTTTTTTATATAAATTGAAAAATAACCTCAAAAATGGGTGCAAAAGTGGCGTCTCTCCGTCTTCAATCATTGTTTATACATGTTTAAACAATCATAATGTAGTAATATTGGATATCACTGTATTCGGGAAAGTCTACAGAATCTTTTGCCGTAAAGAACAATTCAATATCTTATACAATAACATCACAATATTTGTTTAAAGTTGAGAAATAGTTTTTTTTTTCAAAGTCATGTTTCTCAAAAACTGTACGTGTAGGCAAAAAATTAAGGGCAGATTCGGAATCAGCGAAGGAAACTCTATAAGGGATGCCCAACAGTTATAGCGAAACATAAAAAAAGTTGAAATTTGTTGGACAGTGTAATCTAAACAATATTTTGAATAGTGGTAGAGCAATTTTTAGTGGCGCCTCAGAGACGCCATTCGAGTGCTAAGGGTTAAAATACGGCGAGGGATTAACGTGCCAACTGTTTCTTCAATTAACAGACGTTCTAAATTTCTTTCCTCCATCGTCCCCGTCGGAAGAAAGGCAACGATTCACCGTCGATAGCTTGTCTCCCAGGATGAATTACTCGAACAGATTCCGTTCGTCGCGGGAAGGGGTTGAACGACGTTCCCCAAGTGTTTCCTACTGTTAGAAGCTAGAATCGAAGGCGGCGCGGAAAGAAAACTTTCTATTCATCGAATGCCACCACCGGCGGCAACAAAAACAATCGGGGAACCCGGTGGAAACGTGAGCTCGTCGATGGTCGATCGTGAGAATCAGCCTCGTTCCCCGGTAAACAATGAGGCCGGCCCCCGCGAGCAGGGATCTCGCGCTCGCCGCTCCGGTCAGTAGGTTCCGAGAACTGAATGAATCGGCTCGATCGTTCCGAGGCGGAGTACAACGGCAGCGACGCGACGGGAAGAAAAAAAAAAGGGAGCAGCTGGACTCGGTGGATGGACGGGAAAACGGGAGGATCTTGTCGAGGACGGGGGAACCAGAAGGGGTAGGGTGGCGTAGGACTTCGGGTTGGCCTTATTATGCGCGGCAGGTAACACGTGTACCGAGTACAAGGTGATGGCAAGTCTTTGGATCGCGGCTAAAGACGCGAGGAGACCCGGTCCCCAGCCTCTGCGTGGACCCCGAGTGGGGCCCAAGGGGGCGGCAGAGGAAGATGCGGGCAACTCTGTAATCAGTAGCTCCCCGCCGACACCACGGACGCTCGCGCTGTAACGAGAGAGGACTGCGAGAGGACTGCGAGAGGACTGCGAGAGGACTGCGAGAGAATCCGAAGGGATAAAGAGAGATGGAGGACTTGTTCGGCCGAATCGGGGGCCCCCGTTCGCCGCAGCAGTCGGAATCGAAGCAGAGGGCCAATTACTCGAACGTCTTCACTCCCGGGGCGCCTGGCGTCCCATTGGGACCACGGCATCTGCCACCGATCTTCCTTCCCGGTGCCCCTCGCCATTCCTTTTTCCAGGTTTCACCCGGCCGGATATCATCGCCGCGCCGGCCCCCGGGACACGGCGAAATAAATTTCCGAGGACGATCGGTAGGAGGACCGAGCAGCAAGCTCGCCGTGGGAGATTCGCGCTTGTTCCCGCTTTGTCCGCGTCGTAATGAATTCTTTGATACCGGGCACCCGTGCCCCGGTACCCCTCCTCCGCCGCTCCGAACCTTCCCTGAAACGAATTATCGCGAGTCCGGGCCATTGTTGCGTCGGTTTCAGTTTCGTTCGGTCGGAGCTGGGCGGTGTAGGTGTTGCGGCTTGCAAATGGAGGACCTTACCAGGAGATAGGGGACGCGATTAAGGTAGATTAATTGGGGAATTGAAGATCGCGGACTGGCTATTCTGGTTCTTCCTGCAACCTTGCTGTGGGCTTTCATGTCAACCGGGTGTTCTCGTTTTCTCGTCGAGCGTAAGTGTTCCCGGCGAGGAGCAAACATGAACCTGCGAAATTACCAGATATCGGTAAAATGCTTAACTGATTGCCGAGCAATACAACTTTTTATGTTGCATCTACATACAATGGATCGATAAGTACCATTATGAGATTATGAATATAAACTGCAGTACTTGCAAAATAGGAGCTAATTAAAATTGTCTGCATCCATTTCAAGAAAAGGGAGTCACATAAAAATTAATTTGCTCTCTTAATAACTTTAGCAGGTTGTAAAGAGCGAAAAGTTTATTTGATATCTATTCTATGCTGCCGTCTACTGATTACGTAAACGGTGTTACACGGATGTACGGATTCCATAAAATGCAGAGGAATTGTTATACACGAGCGTTTCGATTCTCGTCGGTTGCGCTCCGTCACGAGACACGACGTTTTCTTTCCCAAGATTTCGGTGCGTAATTAGATCAGCTCCTCAAGATTCCGAAGCGAAGGGTTCAGTTCCTGCGGAGCTAACGAGTCTGATTTACGGCGTTCTAAAGCGAACAGTTCCTCCGGTACGATCGTGGAAACGTCAGCGCCCATAATAGAGGCGGCAATAAAAGCCGGATAAGCGATGCAATAACTTGACACCCTATTCTGGGAAAGAAGAACCGTGACGTGATCTTCCTACAGATTCGATGTAACAGGTGGGAGATCTGTTACTTTGTTCTACGTGGATCTACGGAGGAATGCGTCCTCGTTCGTGATACAACTTTCCAAGGGATGCAGTTCATTATCAACGCATTCGGTTAGTCGCGCGCTTGTCGAAAGAACGAAATAAACGCAGGAAACATAAAGTTTTGCAAATGTTATGTAATGCGTGTTTTACGAGTTGCTTACTGTTAGCGTGGAACAGACAGGTTAGGGAACATGAAAGTTCGAGGTGCCCGCTTATCGCGCGTTGAAATCACCACTCGTCAGGCATTGAAGTCTCCCGGATGACCGTACTTACCGTGCATTTAACTGATCCGAACGGGTCATGAATTTCTATTGTTGTCACCGTATTAATTAACATCGTTTCTTATCATTGGTCTGCGGATTTTTATGTATTTATATCAAAATTGAGTAGACGAAATTCGAAATTGTTGGACAATTTTTAAAAAATTCAAGATATCGATACATAATTTCACCTCTATTATTCTCTTCTATTTCTTGTAATCGATCCAGACGATTTTTTCGTATTATGCATTTTCTTTATGCATTTCTAACGAAATTAAGCAGATGAAATACGAAAATGTTGCACAATTTAAAAAATTTGAGATATCAATTCATGATTTCTCCTCTATTATTCTATTCTGTTTCTTGTAATCGATGCAGACAATTTTTTCGTATTATGCATTTTTTATGCATTTCTAGCGAAATTGAGCAGATGAAATTCGAAATTGTTGGACAAATTAAAAAATTCGAGATGTCAATTCATGATTTCTCCTCTATTATTCTATTCTGTTTCTTGTAATCGATGCAGACAATTTTTTCGTATTATGCATTTTTTTATGCATTTCTAGCAAAATTGACCAGATGAAATTCGAAATTGTTGGACAAATTTAAAAAAATTAAGATATCGATACATAATTTCTCCTCTATTATTCTCTTCTATTTCTTGTAACCGATGAAGACAATTTTTTCGTATTATGCATTTTTTATGCATTTCTAGCAGAATTGAGCAGATGAAATTCGAAATTGTTGGAAAATTTTTAAAATTCGAGATGTCAATTCATGATTTCTCCTCTAATTATTCTATTCTATTTCTTGTAATCGATGCAGACAATTTTTTCGTATTATGCATTTTCTTTATGTATTTCTAGCAAAATTGAGCAGATGAAATTCAAAATTGTTGGAAAATTTTAAAAATTCAAAATGTCAACATATGTTTTCTCCTCTATTATTCTCTTCTATTTCTTGTAATCGATGCAGACAATTTTTTCGTATTATGCATTTTCTTTGTGCATTTCTAGCAGAATTGAGCAGATGAAATTCGAAATTGTTGGAAAATTTTTAAAATTCGAGATGTCAATTCATGATTTCTCCTCTAATTATTCTATTCTATTTCTTGTAATCGATGCAGACAATTTTTTCGTATTATGCATTTTCTTTATGTATTTCTAGCAAAATTGAGCAGATGAGATTCGAAATTGTTGGAAAATTTAAATAATTCAAGATATCGATACATAATTTCTCCTCTATTATTCTCTTATATTTCTTGTAATCGATACAGACAAATTTTTTCGTATTATGCATTTCTAGCAAAATTGAGCAGATGAAATTCGAAATTGTTGGACAATTTAAACAATTCAAGATGTCGATACATAATTACTCCTCTATTATTCTCTTCTATTTCTTGTAATCGATGCAGACAATTTTTTCGTATTATGCATTTTCTTTATGCATTTCTAGCAAAATTGAGCAGATGAAATTCGAAAATGTTGGAAAATTTTAAAAATTCGAGATGTCAATTCATGATTTCTCCTCTATTATTCTCTTCTATTTCTTGTAATCGATGCAGATAATTGTTTCGTATTATGCATTTTCTTTATGCATTTCAAGCAAAATTGAGCAGATGAAATTCGAAATTGTTGGAAAATTTTAAAAATTCGAGATGTCAATTCATGATTTCCCCTCTATTATTCTCTTCTCTATCTTGTGATCGGTGCAGACAATTTTTACTTTGTATAATCTAATTTATCGTTCATCTGAATTTTTTATAATACGAAATCCGTTCTTCTTCCAAAAATTTCACACAAAGTCTTGCAGAAGATCTGGTAGAAAACAGTTAACAGATAAATGCAAGTAGCGGCGATAAAAATTGCAGTTTTAGATTTTTAGACTATACAAAACGTGACCACTGAACCTACTTGTTTTACGAGCTACCGTAAACTGTGTGAACTGCTTAAAATTCCTTTGAGCTGACCGACAAGGACCGACGACCAGTAGAGAGATTATAAAGAAACAGTTTCTCCAGGGAATTGTAACAACGTCGTATAATAAGAAAAATATTAAAGCAGTTCTAGAAAGAAATGGGTACAAATTTCTGCACAAGTTGAAATCAGCTGCGACTCTACAGAGGACCGGAAACGTTTGACCTTTCGAACCCTCCGCGAGGAATGCGTTCAAGAACCCGATTCTCTGATCATTAGAACTGGGTATCAGCTTCGTTAGCGACCGGTGAAGCGGAGGGTCGTCGAAAAACGGCAGTATCTTCGAATCAGCGATGTAAATCGAGGGGCACGGGGTACTTCGAGAGGAGAGGAGAGGGTGATTTTCGGATCGCCACCCCGACGCACCATATCCGTGAAGGGTACGGAAAAACGGTGACGGTCCTGGACCGGCATGCGGATCCGGCGTACTTTCGGCATCGCGGTCGAAGTCGCGACAGTTGGGGCCGTTGTGCAAAAAGTTCGATTTAATAAAATCAATATTAATTGCCGCGGCTCGGTCCGCGACCGGTGCCGGTGCCGATGCGGTCCGTCGCGGCGCGGCATACTCGTTGAATATTCAAGCGCCGGCCGATCGTCTAAAAAGCTGTTTATGGGTCCGGTGTTGCGTAGCGCCCGGTTTTTGTCGGCGGGCTCTCGGGGCCTGGTCGAGGGGCCCGCTAGCCCCGGAGATGATCGGTGGTCCCAGGGGCCACCGCGCGGTTTCATCGCGGAGATATTGCTCCGAGGGGCCCCCTTTCTCGGGCACGGGGGTCCGGGGGGCTCGGGGAAACCACTCTCTCGATTAATTAATAACGTCCCCGCTAGTTTCATTGGTCGAGGGGTGCAGTGGGAAAGGCGAACGGTAGCGCGGACAGAACGCGCCGGACTTAGAATGCAGTATCACCGCGAGTTGCTCCCTTTCGTCCATGGCGTATTCCATGGCGTATTCCATGGCGTTTTTGCCCGGGCCTGTAAGGTTGCGCGATTAATTAACGAGCACCGTGCCCCGGCCGCCGGTAATACCCATAAGGGAAGAAACTTTCGTCGAACGTGCAAGGGAGAATAGGCTATTGTTACCAGTCCCGGTTGGCTAGGCTACCGCTGCCGCGCCGCGTCCTATTATGGAAGATCGATACTTTAAATTCGATCTGTCCCCGATGTTAATAAACGTGGGACAACTTTTCCGCCTGCGTCGTCCGCTTTTATGGTGGCCGTAAACAATCCCGCCGATCGCCACCGGGCGACCGATCGTTCGCAGGGAATCAGAGTTCAGAGGCGCACCAGGTCGCCCGCAACACCCGCTTCCCGCTTATGACTGACAATGCAATTTTATAAAGTCGTTGGGGGTCTCCGTTTCACCGTTCTAAACTCTTATCGGCCCGGGTTTACGGAAAATCCAGAGTACTCGAATCGCGTACGAAGTGGGCCAGAAAATTTTCAGAATTATTATAAATATTCGAGAATCCCGAAATCTTCGAGACCCTTTTCGTACATTCCTATCACGGCTGCTCGCTATTATTAAAAATCAACAAAATTATGAAAGCTTACACCTCGAACCCCTGCAACAAGAGAGATACGTAATGTGCTCCGTAAAAACATAATCGCAGATAAACAGCAAAAATAATGAAACACGGGATCACCTTCAAACAACATCTCAGCAAGAAATCTAAAATCGCGACGCTCGAGGAAAACAACGACACCATATCTACCGTCCAGTTTATACGACAATGCACACGATTTTTTCGTCCGGTAAGAATCGTAATAAGCTTGTGATTTCTGTATCGTCACGACGACCTTGACCGGGCATACTCCGGTCCCATGATTCAGCAGCTACCTTGGAACCGAGCCTCTTCTTGCGGCAGCGCGAGAAACTATCGACTATCTCGTTGTCCCGTCCTTCGTTCTCGTTTCTTCGGGGTCTTTTTACAACGGAGGCGTTGCATACCTCGGTATTATCCGTTGTTCGACTCCTCTTGTCTCTGTACCGTTCCACGCGACTGCATTCCCCACCTATTCAATTCAAGAGATTCGGTTGCCGCGTGTACACTCTGTATAGCTGCCACAAGTCCGAGCACACCGCCGACTACCGTGGAAACTTTCACCTGCACGACCACGATTTTCGCGAGCCGATCGAGTGAAACGTTCGATCCCCTGCCGCGATTGTATCACCTGCTTCGCTTCTGACTCGCTGACAATCGTCGGGTTAAACGACGAGCTTTCCGCCGGATAGAGATCGCTGAATTCTATTGTCGATTCAGGAGCCGGTCGAACTATCCGTGTAACTAGAATTCCGTGAAGATGTTAACATCTTAACGGCCCAGCGTTTCGCATTATAGATTCTCGCCTTCGACGTCTTTCCTAACAGCTCTACCGGCGGAAACTTTCAACTACTGAAGGAGCATATTATTTTATTTCATAACTACGCGAGAACCTTTTCCAAATGACGTAAATATTTCCGATAATTTTGAAATTGTTCTTCGATGTCGTATTAAATAGAGCTAACCCCTTGCCGTAACATTTTCTTTACAGTTACTTTACAGCGATTAAAACATCTTTATCCTCGAAAAACTCGTAGAAAAGAAAATTTGTAGGGGAAGAGCTTGGGTTGTGAGACAGTCGTTTTTATCCATCGCGCAATCGCGATAATTCCAATCTGTCTGCTGTCAAATTTTTGTTTCGACGTCTGCTAGTTTTTTTGCTGGCACCGAGGTGTATAGACGTGTTGCTTATATTAGATACGGACATCGTGTAAAACTTTTACTCATTCTTTTAAAAACATTATTTTGTTGAGCGAAACAATTGAAAAAGGTGAGTGCGATGCATTTTCATTTAGTGTTTTCCTTACATTTTACGATGCAATATTGAGTTTTGCGCATATACGAGAAAAACATTGTTTTTTCTGTCACATTCGGAATGGCATCATGGTTGGATTATGAGACACCATAGTGTTGGGTTGTGAGACACTAGTTTCTTTTACTAGAAACGAACTAGAACTGTCAAATATCGTTGTTTGTGTTAGAATTAAGTGTTTGTTTGTCATTTAAAGTTTGTTTTGGTTTATTTTTTGAATTTATAGTCATTGTAGGGACCAGTCGAGGAAACTCGAAGTCCTCGAAATTATCTAAGCGTAAAAAAACAGCTGAACACGATTTATGGTGTGCGTGACTAGACAAAGCTATTTTTGAGAGAAAAAATAAACCACCATCCGAAGAGGATGTAGACTTTTGCATCATTTGTTTAAGGTTTTTGCCGAAAAAATTGACCGCTGCCAACTCTATCAAACGCAAC
>CM052193.1:2723868-2744055 GCA_028455805.1 Lasioglossum figueresi
TTTTTTTTTACTTTTCTTCGCCATTCTTTGCTTTTTTCAATTTTTTGCCATTCTTTTTAACTCCTTTGGTCGCTTAATGTCATTAAAATAAATAAAAATTCATTTTTGCATAAAGTTACATGTGATTTACTTTATATTTTACCACTTTTAGTTGATTTTTCCGAGTGTCCCACAACCCAGCCACTTTTTTCAGGAAGCCAAAAAACATGTCCTCGGAAAATTGGCCATAAAATTTTACTTGTTCATCGAATCACGAAACTTTTTACATATAAAACTTGTGTATTTCCTTCACCTTTCCAACGAAATATAAAACTCTTTGATATCTTCGTCGAGCAAAAAGGTACAGACCAAAAACAAAACCCGTCTCATAACCCAAGCTCTTCCCCTATATACCCCAAGAATTAAATTGGGTAAATCATTTCTCAGGGAAGCATCTTTGCAATCTTAATAATTGCAAATTAACCCTTTGCAGTCGGAGTATTTTAACTCGAAAATCAGACGTCTTTTCTATATTTCCTTTCTCTATGATTTTTTAAATTTAGTAGATGTGGAATTGATATAATACCTCATAGAATACTTAAATCTTTTGTAATGGATTAGGCACCGACATATCTAATAGCGTAAACAGTATTTTAAATAATTGTACAGCCATTTTTTAATAGCGCCTCAGAGGCGCCACTCGAGTGCTAAGGGTTAAGAATATTAGAACCCGTCATCCTGACGGGTCCCGTAAACCTGTGTTAAAAAGATTGAAGGCCATCTCCATTTTCCGAAGGATACCGTGAATATAAAAAATTGTTGTATACTAGTGTCTTTGTCTTGTCAAACAGTGCAATTTATTACTGTGCCATGTTTCTCTTTGTATTTACTATTTTCGAGAAAAAAGCTGGATGATACTAATATTTCGGTAGAGAAAGTGTTAATGACAGATTTAGTGAAATAGACAACGATAAGGACGATTTTAAAGATTTTTCCGAGTGTCTCACAACCCAGCCACTTTTTTCAGGAAGCCAAGAAACATGTCCTCGGAAAATTGGCCATAAAATTTTACTTGTTCATCGAATCACGAAACTTTTTACATGTAAAAGTTGCGTATTTCCTTCACCTTCTCAGCGGTATATAACACTCTTTGATATCTTCGTCGAGCAAAAAGTTACGGACCAAAAACTAAACCCGTCTCATAACCCAAGCTCTTCCCCTACTTTTTTGTACGGCTACATTCATTTGAATGCTGAAATATTGATTGCAAGCGAATCAAGTTTTATTTCATTTAACAAGAAACGCGTAACATTCGTATTTGTTAGACTTTGTTAGAATCATCGTCACGAGTCATGACTCGTTAACCAGTTAACTGCGTTCAACGTGAATACACGTCAATACAAATCTCTATTGCGGTGCAATATCAATAGCCTTTTCAAGAATGAATGGTTAATGTTTTTATCAAATAAAAATGTAATCCTTCCTCGTTTTTCGTAAAATTTATGATAAAACTATTTGCCCTGCGTTCGACGCGTAGACACGCCATTGTTTGATTTTAATTCCGCGCTCTGCGAGGGATTTTTGAAACTAAATTCCGCAGTTAAGAGGTTAAAATACGGTAAGGGGTTAAGTAGTCTGCAATTTAACCGTTTGTGTATACTGCGGAGCATGATACATATAATACCACTTTATGATGTGTTTCAGGTAAGTCTAGAGACCTGCAAAGCGCGTATGCTACCACGATCTTGGCTTCGATCAGTCTGAGATCCTGCAGACATCAGCAACGCCGGGCAACAAAATCATCTTCCGGTCAGTTCATAAATCGCATCGGCGCGCGGCGGATCGCGTGCGAGAGTTCATTCAGAACCCGGGGGCCGTTTAAGAATCAAAATGGAGTGCAGTTGGTCGGTCGTAATAAAAAAAAAAGAAAACAGAAAAACGAAGAAGAAAGAGAGGGAGGAGAAGCTTTTGATCAGTCTCGTTACCGTCGCTGATTTCGTGGACACCGGTCCCCCGCTCGGGTCCCAATGGGGCCAGCGACGTAACTCACAATTACCATCGTCGTCATCCCCCCATGGCTCCAGAACGCCCCGTTATTTATGGCGGGGTGTTGCAGCCGCCGTGAAAGGGGTGCAACGACAGGGCCGAGACGCGGTCCGAATGCGGACGCCCCGCAGCGTCTTCTCCGCGCGTTGATTAAACACGCTCTTCCACGGTGACGTGTTAATCGCGAGGATTCATCACGTCCTTCAAGCTGCTACGCCGCTACCTCCCTGGACTCCCTTCCGCAACCCTAACCAGGCTCTCATGGTTCCCACCTCGCGGCCCCCATGGCCCCCGTGGCCCCGGGCTGCGCCTCTTTTCGATTCGTTCGCAAATTGCACCTTCCCCGTCGGATAATCGAGCCGTTTTCCGAGAAATCGTGGCATCTCTGGTGAGCAAGCGCGCGTGCGCTCGCCGAGATAAGTGCAGGGTCACTGCACGTCCCTCGTTTTTCGGGTTTTCTACTTATTTCTCGCTCGGTGTCTCCAACCGCTATCTCACAGACCGTTTCCAACCATTCGATCATTTCAGCCCTCCTTCGGTATTTTCTTTTTCCTTTGCGGTCGAAATTTGATGGAACCTATGACGAGAGGATGCGACTATTCTCGATTCTCAAATATTTGATTTTCATAGAGACCGTTAAATTAGATATTTAGGATTTATCTAACAATAAGTTAGATAAATCGGTATCCCTTATACCTGGCTTCTACCGTTCTCCGTTCATCCATAAAATACGGTCTTGTCGAGGGTAGACGTTGAACACGTTTTCCTAGGTGTCGTTTAGTTGGACTTCAGCGCTTGCGGGAGAAGCTTCCCATGTATTTTCATTTTTTCTTGAATAAACACTTAATATTCTGCTTTTTATAATCCTGTATTATAACGCCTTGGAAGTTCTTTATTTCATGATCCTGTAGAATTCTGACAGAGACATTCACGATTTTTAACATTCCAATTCAAACTTTAGTATTTGTTTGCGAAATAGACGAAATTAAAAGAGTCCTGGTAGATAGTGTCAGCTTTGTTTACCAATAACGGCGACCACGTTCGGCGGCATTGTGAAATATGAACGGTCGAGCGTTACTCAACTACTGTTCGGTTGTAGAATGCTAGTTTATGCATTACATATGCGTGTTATTTATCGCGGTACATTAGACAGTGCAAGACAATCGCACCATTTTTCTTTGGACCACATAAGTTAACGGAGTTGTAGCGTGGCGGCTGTTGCCTTTTCTGCGCTATGTTTCCACTTTGCGTCGTACACATGTACGGACTGTGTGCAGCTATGTCTGGCGCTATGAAAATATTGTATCCGGAAGATGGTTGTCACTCGTCCAGTTTTAAAAGCAGTCTTTCGTAATGCCCGATAAAGACAAAAGGTACTTTTATAATCAATCGATCGGCACCGCGGGTCTCTAAACCTTGCTGTGGGCTTTCATGTCAACGGGGTATTCTCGTTTTCTCGTCGAGTGTAAGTGTTCTCAGCGAGGAGCAAAATTGAACCTGCGAAATTACCTGATATTGGTAAAATGCTTAACTGATTGCCGAGCAATACAACTTTTTATGTTGCATCTACATACAATGGATCGATAAGTACCATTATGAGATCATGAATACGAACTGCAGTACATACTTGCAAAAAGGAGCTAATTACCAGACTGCGGATCTTTATGCAAAATAAAAATTGCATGTATTGGGTTGTTCGGAAAGTAATTTCGTTTTTTCCCGACAGAGGATTTAATTGTATTTTTCTGCACCCAACTTCGCACTTAAGCCGCATAATCATTATATGTTTTGAGAGCTGATATAGCAAGGCTTGCGTGTGAAAAAGTCCAATTGATTCTACGCAGTAGTTTTTGGATGGTGCCCTTTTAAAGATGGAGAGCAATAAGCAGCATTTTCGTCATATTTTACTTTTTTACTATAGAAAAGGTAAAAATGCTATTCAAGCCAGAAAGAAATTAACCGATGTGTATGGAGAAGATGTGTTGACAGTACGCCAGTGCCAGAATTAGTTTGCAAATTTTTTTTTTTAATTCGGAAGTCTATCGTCATCAGCTGGACAAACCGAATGATGCACTTCAATAGAAAAGGCCAGAATTAAACAACAGAAAAGGTGTAGCCTTCCACCAAGATAATGCGGGATCTCGTACAAGTTTGGTCACTCGCCAAAAGCTTTTACAGCTTGAATACGATACAATGCCACACCCACCATATTCTCCAGATCTGGCACCATCGGATTATTATTTGTTCCGGTCACTGCAAAATTTTTTAGACGGTAAAACCTTCGCTTCGATCGAGGAGGTCAAAAACCACCTCGATCAGTTTTTTGCCAGCCACGACCAAAAATTTTATGAGCGTGGAATCATGCTACTACCAGAAAGATGGCAAAAGGTATTGGACCAGAATGGCCAATCTATAATTTAATCAAATATTTGTTCGTTATACGAAAATTGTCTTTCATTTTCACAAAAAAAAAACGAAATTACTTTCCGAACAACCCAATACATATATCGCATATTATCGATTAATTCCAAAAATTCGACCAGAGGACCACGGTAATAATGCGTGCACCATAAATTTGCACCATGAAAGAATCGCCCAATGATGCAAAATCGTCGAAGGGAGATTCTCAACTGCGATACTCTACGCGCCACGACGATACCTTCTCCAATTCGAATCGGAAAGCGGTCGCAAGATTGCATTTCTGGTAAGATGTACATACATTATATTGGGTTGTTCGGAAAGTAATTTTGTTTTTTGCCGACAGAGGATTTAATTGTATTTTTTGTACCCAACTTCGCACTTAAGCCGCATAATCATTATATATTTTGAGAGCTGATATAGCAAGGCTTGCGTGTGAAAAAGTCCAATTGATTCAACGCAGTAGTTTTTGGATGGTGCCCTTTTAAATATCGAGAGCAATAAGCAGCATTTTCGTAATATTTGACTTTTTTACTATAGAAAAGGTAAAAATGCTATTCAAGCCAGAAAAAATTAACCGATGTGTATGGAGAAGATGTGTTGACAGTACGCCAGTGCCAGAACTGGTTTGCAAATTTTTTATTTTTTTTGTTATTGTTTTGTTATTTTTTTTAATTCGGAAGTCTACTGTCATCAGCTGGACAAACCGAATGATGCACTTCAACAGAAAAGGCCAGAATTAATCAACAGAAAAGGTGTAGCGTTCCACCAAGATAATGCGGGACCTCGTACAAGTTTGATCACACGCCAAAAGCTTTTACAGCTTGAATACGATACAATGCCACACCCACCATATTCTCCAGATCTGGCACCTTCGGATTATTATTTGTTCCGGTCTCTGCAAAATATTTTAGACGGTAAAATCTTCGCTTCAATCGAGGAGGTCAAAAACCACCTCGATCAATTTTTTGCCAGCAAAGACCAAAAATTGTATGAGCGTGGAATCATGCTACTACCAGAAAGATGGCAAAAGGTATTGGACCAGAATGGCCAATCTATAATTTAATAAAATATTTGTTCGTTATACGAAAATTGTCTTTCATTTTCACAAAAAAAAACGAAATTACTTTCCGAACAACCCATTATTTCAAGAAAAGGGAGTCGCATAAAAATTAATTTGCTCTCTTAATAACTTTAGCAGGTTGTAAAGATTGTAAAATTCATTTGATATTTATTCTTGTATCCGGAAGATGGTTGTCACTCGTCCATTTTTAATAGCAGTCTTTCGTAATGCCCGATAAAGACGAAAGAAAACTTTTATAATCAATCGATCGGCACCGCGGGTCTCGATCGCAGTCGCGTTCAAACGCGCGATAAAACCAGATTACAGTTCAGGATATTATTACCAGATTATAAAAACGGTGATAATAATTAAATTCGTAATAAATTCGTAATAAAACTCGCGAAGGATTCGCAATAAATCCAGCTTTTACGGAGCCCGAAGAAAGTTTCACCCTCGGTTCGTGCTTGCAGCGGGGACTTCAGCGGGGGCCGCAATAAAAATGGCGGTAGTCGTTAAAGAAAGTGGACTTTCCCTAGCCGGCTGCGCGCGAGACCAGCGAGTACAAGAGGGTACATTGTAATGCGGCAATAAATACGCGTTCCCATGAAGCGATTCCAGAAGGAACAATGTTCGCCGATGGGACGGTAGCGGCTCCGCGAGGTCTGCGAATCGTAAAACGAGCATTACGCTGCGCCACGTAGGTGTGCAGGGTCGTGTGACGCTGGCAATCTCTCGGGCTGACAAACGTCCCGAAATTATTTACACGCGTCGAGGCAAAGAGTGCGCTGGCAAGCGGGTCCTGCGCTTTATCCGCGTCGCCAATTCCTCGGAGGTAAGAGCGGCCGGGTAATCTACGCGTACGCGTGACACATTGATGCGTGCATGAACTATAAACGTCGCCGGTGAAAAATGGTAATCGTCAATCTGCATATCTCCGGCTCCGTCCGTCCCGGACTCTCCGCGCCGCGTTGCCGTTTCGACGACATCGGCCCCTGCATTTACATGCAGATGCGCTATAAACTGGGGTCGCCTTATGAAGTTGGCTTCTCGGGTAAATGTCCCGCGTCCCTGTCGCCGCCGGAACGAAAGTACGATGATCGGAGCTTAATGGAGTCGCGGGCTGCAATTAAAATGGAGATACAACGACGAAACGCGTTACCAGGCTTGCCGATACGATTCGCCCTCTAGTCTGCCACCATTTTCGAAATTCTATTGGCTCTGCATCGAAAACATCTCCCCGATCACCGAATAAAGCGAGATTCCTTTGGAAGTTGTTGAGGATGTCCCTGAAAAACTGTTGTCGATAGACAAGAATCTTTAGGAATGGTTCACAGGTCAATTTTGGAATGATCGGGGGAAATGAACACGCATAAGGACCATTTTAAATTCTTTCGTTTGATTTAATTCCATTTTGTATAAATTCTTGTCCTAATTCCGTCCGAATGTTAGTTCTGTCGAGACTTGTTATTAACCCCTTGCCGTATTTTGACGAGCCAGACTCGTGATGAAGGTTCTTAACATTAGGTTTACGGAGCTGTAGAAATAACTATTTCACATTACTTTATAAACATAACAAGTATGCGTCTATCCAAATTTTTGGCTATTTTTCCAATAATATATACCCAAAGAAATAAATTTGGTAAATAATTCCTCGGAGAAGCACCTTTAAAATTGTAATAATCGCAAATTAAGAATATAAGAACTTAGTTAACAAAGTCTAGCATATATGAATGTTACGCGTTTCATTCGAGATGAAATAAAATTTGATTCGTTTGTAATCAATATTTAAGCATTAAAATGAATGTAGCCATACAACAGATATACATTTTCTTTTCCCTTATACGACATTTTTGTGCGTAAAGACGTTCTAATCACTGTAACTGTAAAGGAAAAGGCACGGCAAGGGGTTAAGGGAGAAGACGCGTACAATGAATTGATGGAGTGAAACGTTAATCCTTGGTAAAAATAAATCAGCCACTCACAGATGAAAGTAGACATAGATGAAGAACCTGAACATTGAAAAATGATAGAATTGAAATTAAACAACCTTTTGTCAGAGAAAAGAAATCGTCGATGGTTGACGAGTTGCAAAATCACGTAGCGTGATTACGAGATGGATCTCGACGATCGTAATTAGTAACGGATGACACTGTTTGATACAGCAAAGTTTTCGGTGGACGGTCCGAGAGAGAAAGAGAGACAGAGAGACAGAGGGAGAAAGAGAGAGAAAACATTATTTTCGGCGTCGTTACCGGTGGGCCTCGGACCGAAAGAAGCAACTGGTTTCCAGAGCGCCGCTTATGGGGAGCAGGCTACCTCTCGAGCCTATAAATCAAACCAAACGACGGGAAAAGGTGCATGCAAAGAACTCGAACACGCGAAGAATGTGATTTAGTTACGTCGCTGTCATAAGTAACCTAATCTAATTTCGCCGAGGCCCGGTCAGGAACGAGGCGGCGCAAAAACCGTGCTCGGCCAATACTCGTCCTCCCATATTTTTACCCTGAAATCGTACAGTACTTCCAATCAGGACGCTGAAATATGAAACCCCGCGGAACAACGGGTCGATAAATAATAGTATCCCTTTGGATTGCTCCGCAAAATCTTTAAAATCGTTCTTATCGACGTCTATTTCGCTAAATCTGTCATTAACACTTTCTCTACCGGAATATTAGTATCGTCCAGCTTTTTTCTCGAAAATAGTAAATACAAAGAGAAACATGGCACAGTAATAAATTGCACTGTTTGACAAGACAAAGACACTAGTATACAACAATTTTTTATATTCACGGTATCCTTCGGAAAATGGAGATGGCCTTCAATCTTTTTAACACAGATTTACGGGACCCGTCAGAATGACGGGTTCTAATATTCTTAACCCTTAGCACTCGAGTGGAGCCTCTGAGGCGCTATTAAAAATGGCTATACAATTATTTAAAATACTGTTTACGCTATTAGATATGTCGGTACTTAATCCATTACAAAAGATTTAAGTATTCTATGAGGTATTATATCAATTCCACATCTACCAAATTTAAAAAATCATCGAGAATGGAAATATAGAAGAGACGTCTGATATTCGAGTTGAAATAGCTCCGACTGCAAAGGGTTAATTTGCAATTATTAAGATTGCAAAGATGCTTCCCTGAGAAATGATTTACCCAATTTAATTCTTGGAGTATATAGGGGAAGAGCTTGGGTTACGAGACGGGTTTAGTTTTTGGTCTGTACCTTTTTGCTCGACGAAGATATCAAAGAGTTTTACATACCGTTGAAAAGGTGAAGGAAATACGCAACTTTTACATGTAAAAAGTTTCGTGATTCGATGAAGAAGTAAAATTTTATGGCCAATTTTCCGAGGACATGTTTTTTGGCTTCCTGAAAAAAGTGGCTGGGTTGTAAGACACTCGGAAAAATCAACTAAAAGCGGTAAAATATAAAGTAAAACCCATGTAACTTTATGCAAAAATGAATTTTTATTTATTTTAATGACATTAAGCGACCAAAAGAGTTAAAAAGAATGGCAAAAAATTGAAGAAAAGCAAAGAATGGCAAAGACAAGTAAAAAAAAATATAATGAATGGAAGGATTCAATAATGATCTTCCTCTTTGTCATCCAAGTCGCTGTCACAATGATTGCTTGTGAAAAACGAACGTCTGCCCATATCGGCACACTTCAAATGAACATGGCGCTGGCATGTGTTGCATTCGATAGAGTTGGCAGCGGTCAATTTTTTCGGCAAAAACCTTAAATAAATGATGCAAAAGTCTACAACCTCTTCGGATGGTGGTTTATTTTTTCTCTCAAAAATAGCTTTGTCTAGTCACGCACACCATAAATCGTGTTCAGCTGTTTTTTTACGCTTAGGTAATTTCGAGGACTTCGAGTTTCCTCGACTGGTCCCTACAATGACTATAAATTCAAAAAATAAACCAAAACAAACGTTAAATGACAAATATACACTTAATTCTAACACAAACAACGATATTTGACAGTTCTAGTTCGTTTATAGTAAAAGAAACTAATGTCTCACAACCCAACACTATGGTGTCTCATAACCCAAACATGATGCCATTCCGAATGTCACAGAAAAAACAATGTTTTTCTCGTATATGCGCAAAACTCAATATCGCATCGTAAAATGTAAGGAAAACACTAAATGAAAATGCATCGCGCTCACCTTTTTCAATTGACTCGCTCAACAAAATAATGTTTTTAAAAAAATGAGTAAAAGTTTTACACGACGTGTTTACACACGATGTCCGTATCTGATATAAGCAACGCGTCTATACACCTCGGTGCTAGGACAAAAACTAGCAGACGTCGAAACAAAAATTTGACAGCAGACAGATTGGAATTATCGCGATTGCGCGATGGATAAAAACGACTGTCTCACAACCCAGCCCGTCTCACAACCCTAGCTCTTCCCCTACTATCGGAAAAATGTCGAAAAATTTGGATAGACACATTCTTGTTATGTTCATAAATGAATGTAAAATAGTTATATTTAGACCTCCGTAAACCTAGTGTTAATGGAATATAAAAACAACAAAGATGCAGGCTAGCCGAAGCATCTGGAGCCAACGTATCTCCAGCTCCGAGGTCGGCTCAGGCCGTAGCGCAGCTGGTGCCCTGGAAAAAAGCTAATTGCTGAAGAAAGGGTTGCAGAATCCCTGATAGGAGCGTGAAAGGGGATCAGGAACTGCGAGGATCGGGGCAGATGTCCGGTAGGAAGTGACTCTGCGTCGGCTCCGCGGCGTTGGGACTCTTCGGTATCAGGGGGCCTTCTTCCGGGGGCTGCGAGAAAAGGCTGAGAGGGAGGCTCGAGGGGGGGCTCGTTCATCCTAATAATAACAACGGTGCCCGGCGTAGGAAGGACAGAGAGGGAGCAGATATATGTACGCACCAGCGGTCGGGAGGTTGCGTGCAAAAAAGGCGTGGGTCCCAGCGGGCGTTCTCGACATAGCAGTTCGGATCCCGATCTTATCGGTCCCCGTGTTCGCTGCATTGTGTTGTTGCCGGGTTGCCGTTGCCGTACCACCGTCATACATACCGAGCAAGCGTTCCTTTCGGTGTGCGTTACACGATGTTGCGCGCGTGTGTGTCTTGGTCGTGGGGCAGGAAAGGGGGTTGGTAGGGCGCAGACCGTAGGGGAGGGATAGAAAGTACGGTAGGGCCCCGGCGAATAGGGCCCCGGTCGATCTATCAGCCGGCCCTGATGCCTGCACGCGGGCCAGAGTATAGATCATCTTCAATGTCTCGGAGCCTCCCACCTAAGTATTCCCATTAAGATCGTATCGCGGGCCCAAAACTAATAACCAATCACCCGTCCGCGGAGGGTATACGTGCTCGCGGCTTTATCATTATCCAATATATTCGATATTATAGTCAGCGCGGGGCCGCATCGCGCCCCGATCGTCCTGTTGGCCGACCCCCTCGCCAACCCCCTCGCCAACCCCTCGGGGGCGTGCCCTGTCCCCCTCTCACCTTATCCCATTTCGCGAACTTCGCGACGCGCCGAGTGTGTACTCTGGCGAGAGCTGTGACTCCGGGCCATATCGCGCGTGAGAGAATCGATGCGTCCGTTCAAGGTCGCCGCTCGTTCTCGATTCAACGCGTTCCAGTCACGTTCCGCTCCGGTCGTCCCCGTTAACGCTGTAATAACGTGTACTCGATTAAAAGCAACTACTCGCGAATGATTACGAATAACGGTGCAGCGAGAGCAATCCTTTTCCTCGCGCAACGAAGCCTCCCTCTTCGGATAGACGATGTTAAAAGGATTAAGGAAGAATTCATCGTCGTGCAGATTTCAGCAGAAAACAGTCGATTCTGCGAACGGCCTTTGTAGGCTCGAATGTCATCGAAATGGGAATAGCGAGCACCGATCATTCAGCGCGCGGTTCGCGTTAATCATTGTTCGAGTGTACAACGAAATGCACGGAACACACGGAGGAGCGAAGGTCTTTCTTTTTTTTTAAATTTATTTATTTATTACAGGTCGCATCAACAACAAGGTCATTAGCGACCACGAAGATTATATCATAGACAAGATTACAATATTAAGACATCAAATTTACAAACATAAATAGGTGTAATGGGGGGAGAACATATTTGTAGTAGTAGTAGTATTTGTATACAAGATTACAGAGTATGAAAAATTTTTGTGGATTTTAGAAATTTTAACACTTGTACTATGTTATAACTAGAGTTGAAACATTTATTTAAGTTGTTAGGAATAGCCAAGCGTCTTCTTTGGAAGGAGAAAAGAGGGCATCGCAAGATGAAGTGTTCAACTGAAAGCTGTGTATTGCATCGTGTACACATAGGGGGCGAGACTTTCAAGATTATGTATAAGTGGGTCAAGTTAGTGTGGCCGATGCGAAGTCGGGATATAACAACCTGGTTTCTTCTGTTGTCAATCGGAGGACAGTCATTATTTTCAAGGTCTTGTCTAACCAAGGATAGCTTAGACGGGGGGGAACTAATCCATTTATCATTCCATCTATTTCTGATTTCTCTTTTAATTTGTTTGTGTTAAGGGATATGATGTTTAGTGGAATAAATCAGTTTAGTGAAATAGGTAACTTTTCAATATAATAACTTTATTCTAATGGTAACAGCACCAGGTATATCCTGCCTAAACCGACTCTAGTGTCGAACTGAACTCGCGACTCTTGTCCTGTTCGTCGCTCCGGCCGCCGGTCGTCCCTTTGATCGTCGATCGTCACTTCGACGTGACGCACGCCACCCATTACAATGTTACAAAATTCTTGAGTTTTATTTTACATTTTGACTTCAACAGTTTGATCAAATCTCTGTGGGAAGAGGGGTAGTCAGAAGGTATTTCTCTGGATGCCTTCCTAGCCGCAGAATCAGCTGTTTCGTTACCCGATATTCCCACATGAGAAGGAATCCAGGAAAAAACGATTTCTTTTTTGTTATTTATAGCTTTGATTAAGGCATTGAAAATGTGTACAATGATGGGGTCTTGATTTTCCGGATTAGGTAGACTCTCTAGGACACTCGCGGAATCGGTGAATATTAAGAAATTTGACTCTTGAGCATAAATAATAGATTGTACAGCCTGTAATATGGCATAGGCTTCACAGAAAAAAATTGAGCAGAAGTCATGAAGTTTGAAAAGTTTTCGACAATTAGGGAATATAACAGAACACCCGCAACCATCATTAGATTTGGAACCATCGGTGAAAACATGAGTATGATCAGGGTACTTTTGGGTGACCTCTTGGAAGATATTTTTAAAGATTATGGGGTTAGCGATGTCTTTCTGAAATTCACATAGGGAAGAATCAATTTTTGGGGGAGGGAGAGACCAGGGTGGGTCAACTAGGGGGACAATAGGAAATGGAGGAGGAAAAAATTGAATAGTGTCAGAAACATAAGATTTGATACGTTGAGAAAGTGGTTTCGAAGGTCTTTCTTGATCCGAAGTTTATTACGCTTCAAGCGTTGCTATCCCCTTACTCAGAAGAAATCAGGTGCTTCGGTCCTTGCCAGTCTACCGAGCCAGTCACAGCTCGCGCCTCCTCTCTTCGTTATACCGTTTTGGTGTGCAACAGTTTATCTTCGATGTGTGAATAATAAAGTACAATATTGTGTTATGCGTGAAGAATTTTAATTCATGACTGATGTACGTTTATCGACACAGTGGAGATTAAGTAAACATTCAATAAATAGAAGATCCAGATTTGATCTGCAAACCTCGTCATCCCAACAATCATAAATGAGGGATAGCTTCGTCGGGAGTCTGCGACTACAGTCAGGCTGTGCGATGTAAGGGAACGATCGGGTGGCTCGGATCGTCCTCGGAAGATTCGCCGAAAGAAGGAAAATGTTTATAAGCGAATTAGCGAGCGCGGATAGGCTGACGCGAAATGGTGTCGCGCGGAATTCGGAAGAGAGAAAAGAATGGCGTGGCGTGGGGACAGTTCGAATGTATATACTTTTGTCGTATTTACCAATAAAGTATTTTCTAACCGCCGGCATCCCTCAATTCCGTCATTCTCGATAGAATCGATCCTACATAAATAAATCAAGAAGCTGTGAAATCTCGTCGAGCAGGGATCAACGCGGCCGCGAAACGAGCCTTAGGATAACGTCCTCTGTTCGTTGGCTGGTGTATCGCGTCGCAGGTGGTCCCGGCGAGCCGTGTAGCTGGATTTCGATAAGTATCGATTTCCGTAATTGAAAAGCGTTGTATCTATCCGGGAGAGGAATTAGGTAAGGGGATCCTGTCGCGCGGTGGCACCTGAATTCTCGCTGCATGCTGAATCGCCGTGTAGCCAGCGCAGCCTGTGTAGCGTTTAGTCCGACGCTGTTCCCCAGTGTACACGGACTGTCATACAGGTTGATAAATGCGAGTAACCCGGTGCAACTGGACTTGTCTACCGGAGCCGGGAGCCGAGAAGAGAGGTTTCGCAACGCCTCGGACCCGGTCTCGCCTCGGCGACCAACCATTTCGATCGGGGAGGGAGCCGTTTAACGATTTCATTCAGCCGATCAATCTCCGCGCGAGACTTTCCTCGCCGGAGGATCAGATCGGATCAGCGTTTATCGCGCACAATACAACTCATCGGGAACTCATTAACAAGCGTGGCGAGTACCCTCCCCGCTCCCCGGATCGCCAATTCGGCGATAACGATGTTCAGCGTCGCGCCGCGAAGCGAATCGCCGATCCTGCTCGACTAAAGCCGTTTTGGCGACCATCGCGATGTCTTGCCGTTCTCACGTTACCGGGGTAATTCTGGAAGAAACGTATTCGGGGACGTTGTGTGACGAGATTTGCTTTTAGAGGACATTAGAATACTATTGGGGAAACAAATAATATTACACGCAGCTTGTTAGCTACACTCTTAGTTTATTATACTAGTTATATTATACAATATTGTGGCTGAAATTTCTATAAAGTCATCTTCATATTCATAGATATTTGAAAAATATCACCATTCTTGTTGATTTTTCGTACCTGGTCTTGTTCCTTGTTGACACTCGGATAGAGGGACTGCGCACTCTAGACCGCTATGTTCACTATTTACGTTTGTTTTGATTTTTTTCTGCGTGATGCAGAACACAAGTGCGAAGTTTCTATAAAGTCGCTTAGCGTTTCTCTGGATTCCGAGCAGAGAACTACGGAAAATTTGAAATATTCTAAAAGTATTAGTTTTAGAAGTCGTAGAAATCCTGTTTCTTATCATTTGATTCACGTGTATTAGAATGCCGAGAGGACAAGTGCTAACAATTGAAGAAAAAGCATCGATCGGTGCTTATAAAAATATGGGCTGCTCTAATCGTGCAATTGCTAAGAAAATTAATCGTTTATATACTGTGATTAATAATTATATCAATTTACATGAGAATTACGGAGAACATCATTTTAAAGGTGGTGTTACGTTCGGTGGTTCTGCCATGAGCAGTAATTAATAAATTCAATCATATATATATATATATAATATAACCTCTGAATTTCTTTTTGTATTTACTCTGCTAATGATGCACGGGCTCGCAGCAATATCGAATATTATAATTAATAACTAATATTGAATTATCGTATACTACATTGCGAGCGATAGAATTAAGGAAAATCTATAAGATATATTTCGCAGTGGACAATATGAAATTGCTAACTCATGTGATTTATTTCAAGTACTTAAACTTATCTTTAAACAAGAGCTTCATCGAATAACCACACAGCGAAATCTATTTTATTCAAATAAATTGAAATCATTCAAAATATAATATGCGAGCGAATAATTAAATGAAACACCTATTGAAATTTATTCATCGACGAAGAATGTAAAAGATATATCACAGGAAATGAAGAATAGCAATACGTAGAAGAAAAGGGCAAAAGATCAACGAACAAAAGACTAATGACCAACTCCTAGGAGGATGCATAGAGCAATTCGATCCAACAATAGGATGATAAATATTGGAAGGAATACTGTACATCCGGTTTAATCAGAAATGATAACTAATACGAACAAATCAATGAAGAGGTGCACACCTCATGAAGATTAAACTAAGAACAATGGATTGATTTTTCTTTAAAAGGATGGCTCGTCGTCAGGAACAGCAGTCATCAATGAACCCAGTAGACAGTAAAAAGTCAAAACCAGTTCAGTTGAGTTCAGTAAAAAGTCATCAATAAAACACATTATCGACCTCAGTTCTGCTTTCTTTCGCACGCAGTCGCGAAAAGGCATAAAAGATCAGTTGTGTAAAACTAAAGTGAACCATCATCCAATAGCGTGTAAACCCGCTGGATCTATCAATAATCCAACATCGTCATCAGCATCATCCCGAATTACAAAACGATTAAGTTATTAAAAGCGAACCAACAGATCGGTAAATACTAACAATTATTAATAAGATATTAACACATAATGTATCTGAAATTTATTGCTTAAAATATACATATATCGATCAATTTATTATCTAAAAACATACTATCGAATCATTTTTGAATACCTGACTTCGACCATTACGTCCAAAATCCACCTACAAAGCCAATTATTACTAAAAATCCTCAATTACCCGAACCGAAGCCGGTGAATGCAGGTAGGTTCAAAACTACGTTATATCCTTCATTAAAATCTTTAAATTCATTATCATATATCTCCTTACGTCCACCTTAGGACGAAACAGTGGTAATAAAAAATTGTCAAAGAGACAACATTTATTATTAATGAGGTCTGCGGCTAAGGAAAGGAAAAATGCAGCACAATTTCGAGCTGAATTAGAGCTTCCAGTAACAACAAGACGTGTGCAACAACTTTTAAATTCTTCTGGGCAATTTTTGTGGACAAAATTGCAACGTAAACCAGGACTAAAAGAAATACATAAATAGGCCCGTCTTGATTTCGCACGGGCACATATGTCCTGTACAAAAGAGTGGGTGTCTGTCATTTTTTCAAATGAGAAAAAAATTTAATTTGGATGGGCCTAATGACTGTAAATATTATTGGCATGATCTGAGAAATGAGAAAGTGTGACAATGAGTCGTAACTTTGGCGGTGGTTCCCTAATTATATGGGCTACGTTCAAAACTGATAAAAAAAACTCAAATGTGTTGCATAAATCACAAAATGAATCCGGAAAATTATACAGATTTGTTAGACATTGTTCTAATACCCTTTGCAGAAAATATTGAAGATGACAATTTTATTTATCAGCATGATAATGCTGCGGTACACGCGTCGAAGCACATAAAGCAGTGGCTTCTTGAAAGAAACATCAATGTTTTGCCATGGCCTGCTTGTTCCCCTGATATAAACCCTATCGAAAATGTTTGGGGTATCATTGCGCGACAAGTTTATAAAAACTGCAAACGATACAACTCCATTAGCGAACTAAGGGATGCGGTGGATGAAGCGTGGGCGTCTGTTAAAACAGAAACGCTACAAAAGTTAGTTTCGTCAATGGCCAATCGTATTTTTAATATAATTCAAGAAAATGGAGGCTACACCAGATATTAAAATAGAAATAATAGAAAAACAATCGTTAATTTCAACTTTATCCGTGTAAAACGAAAGTGACATTATAGAAATTTCGCAGTTTGTTCTGCGCAAAATTATATTTTTGTTTTCTTTTATCGATAAATGTTATACTTATGTTTTGAAATCAGTGTATGCTTTCTTTATGTAATCCCGAAATGCTACCAAATAGAAATTTTTCATTGGTATGGTATAATAATAAGAATTCATTACAAAACACAGTGACTTTATAGAAATTTCGGCGAGTGTATTACTGTATTGCACTGTTCAATATTCAACAGAGTTTGATTTATTCAGGTAGTGATGCACGTGTTAGTATAGTGGCGGTTTGACACAGACTTAATTCAGACGCGAACGCATGTACATCGGTATGATTGCAGCGTTATAAAAAAAAGCGCAGAGGGCGCATTGGCTCTATAAATTTCCAACAAGGACATGTCAAGATCAAAGTTTTTTTTTTTAATGGATTTTAGTCGGTCAGTCGATTCAGATCATAATTCTGTTCAACCCTTAGCACTCGAGGGACGATTAACCCTTTGCACTCGTAGCTATTTTAACTGGAAAATTAAACATTTCTTGCGATCTAGAATATTTCCAGCCGGTATGATTTTTTAAATTTGGTAGATATGAAATTGATGTAATACTTCATACAATACTTATATGTTGAGTAATTGCTTAGATACCGACAGATCTAATAATGTAAATAATAGTTTAATTATAATAGTACAGCAATTATTAATGTCGCCTCAGAGGTGTCACTCGAGTGCTAAGGGTTAATAGAGTCACCACTAGAAAAATTGATGTACCATTATTCACAATGTTGTTTACATTATTGAATATGTTGGTATCGGTTATCAAACATTTAATCTCTTAATGCGTAATTTCATTTCAAAAATACCCCACAGAGTGCGGAATTAAAATCAACGAACAAATAACTTTTACGAAAAACGAGGAAGGATTACATTTTTATTTGGTAAAAAATTAACAATTCATTCTTCAAAAGATTATTGTTATTGCACCGAAATAGAGATTTGGATTAACGTGTATACACCTTGAACGCAGTCAACTGGTTAAGTATTGTATGAATACATAATTGAATTATTCTAGGTTAGAAGAAAAGTAATAATTTGAGTGAATATCGCTACGAATGAAATTTTACTCGGTTTTATGGCTGAATTTTATAATTCAGCTTTTTGTTTGTACAGAGGGTACCTGTGTTCTTGTCTAGGAATGTTGATTAAAAGTTGCCTAGGGTTATGGTGCCCTCTACACTATAATATTGGATTGGTTTGAATTTAGGATTTAGAGGTTATTGCTTGGGTTGGTCCCAAATGAATTTTATAATCCGGCTTTTTTGTACAGGGGGTACCTGTGTTCTTGTCTAGGGATGTTGGTTAAAAGTTACCTAGGGTGCCCTCCTCCCTACAAAATATTGAGGGAAAAACCTGCAAAATATTCCATATCTTAATGTGATCATTCGACTGCGGATCTTTATGGAAAATGAAAATTTTCTATCTGAATTATAACAAACTTGAGCGAAATAGAAATTTATTTTCTTTCTTAACACATTACCTACCGGAAGCCTATCAATAGGATTTTCAATAATTGTGCTGTACCAAAAGAAAGCATAGAAATTTTCTTTTACATTGCAATCTTAAATGAAACTATTAGGTGACTTAAAAAGTGTTTAGTCATGTACCATAGATTTTTCAAAATTATGCAATTTTCACCGGTCGATAATGTATTAATCTGTTTAATAGGTTGAGAATAACGTCTAATATTTTTACTGTTTCACGTTACACTTACTGATTTTCGTCATAAATGCATAAAGTCTGTCTAGTAATCGTTTTATGTTTGAGGAATCATCCCCCTGGAGCTCCGAGCGGCCCGAACGCAATTAATTGACATATGTAATTGGTTACTAAGTCGACGATGAGTCGTTTCTCGTTAGATAATTAAATGAAACTATTAGATGACGTTATTAAGTGTGAATTGATAGTTTACAACGAAAATTGCTCTTCCTGTTGAAGGTTCCATTAAAAAGTGTTTAGCCATATGTAGCATAAATTTTTCAAAATTATGCAATAATTACCGGTCGGTAATGTGTTAATGTGTTTAATAGGTTGAAAATAACGTCAAATGTTTTTACTGTTTCACGTTACACCTACTGATTTTCGTCATAAATGCACAAAATCTGTCTAGTAATCGTTTTATGTGTGAGGAATCGTCCCCCTGGAGCTCCGAGCTGGCCGAACGCAATTAATTGATATAATTGGTTACTAAGTCGACGATGAGTCGTTTCTCGTTAGATAAACCGTCCCTTGTTCTCCGGGTCTCGACGGATTTTTCTCTCTCTCCGTTTTCCGTGGTCACCGATGTCCTTTCTTCTTCTCCTTTCGTTCTCTATGGGGGGTTCGCCGAAGCAAGGTACCTACCTGCCACACCATCGTTCACCATACATGGCCGCTCTGTCTCCTCGTGGCCGGAGCACACGGGGGCCCTCCATTGTACTACATCGCAGAGTTATTTTCATCGTGAATTGTTCGTTATGGATACGGCCGACACCTCTACACGGCCCTCGCGCGCTCTGAAATCGAGCCGACCTTACACGCTGACGGAAACGCGCTGTACGCTTGATCGACGAATCGGCGACACGCTCCACATCAACTCGGAGCGAAGAATTTAGGTACAGTTTGTCAAAAAATTAGTCCGTTTTCTCAACTACAACAGAAACGTGAAAGTTGAAGGATCACGCGATTATCAATGTGCATAAAAATATTTCTTTATTTTGTCTTTTCAACTAAGCGCTTACGTCGAAGCGCACGAATCAAAGTCTTCTTTATAAATCACTATTAATCACACGAATTGCAAGATACTGCAGCTATATAGACTTACATTTCCTTTTTTAATCATACTAACCAGTTGGAAGTAGTTCGACAGTATCCTGAAATTCTTCAAATGTTTCCACCGCCTTGCATTCAATGTATTCATGTTTGAAGACTCTAGTCTGTCAAAGAATTTCAACCAACACAAAAACAGCGTGCTCAATAAAAGAAGTGTCATGTCCCTCAAAAACGATAAAGTGAAGAAAGCACGAATCAAAGTCTTCTTTATAAACCACTATTAATCACTCGAATTGCAAGATACTGCAGCTACATAGACTTACA
>CM052193.1:2772843-2823903 GCA_028455805.1 Lasioglossum figueresi
AACTTTGTCCTACGAAGTTTTTTTGTACAACGAAAAGTAACGGAGATATTTAGGTGTCCTGCTTTATCGAATTCACCCTGTATATGTGTACTCTCCTCTCTCGTCTCCTTTTATCTGAATTTCACTCTGTTCTTCTCTATGTACGGACTCTCCTTTGAATTTCATTCTGTCCTTCTCTATGTTCGGACTCTCCTTTAAATTTCATTCTGACCTTCTCTACGTTCGGACTCTCCTTTGAAGTAACAAAAATACGATCGCAACACCAGGATTACCGTCCTCCAAAAATACGGCTGTTGGACAGTGAACCCGACTTTACTGTACAGTGTAAAAAGGACAGCGATGCTGTACGTAGGGCTCGGTACCAATCATTCCCGATGAAAGGTGCATTGCCGATGCGGTCGGCGAGCGCGCCGATTTCCGCTTGCGTTTAATCGATGTTTGTGCGCAGAGCTGTGCCCACGGGACGGACAAGGACGTGTACATGTCGGTGCCGTGTGTGATCGGCCGGGAAGGTGTGTATTGCACTGTTAGACAGAAACTGTCTGAGCAGGAGAAGACCGCGGTGCAGACGTGCGCCGACAGCATCCGAGGCGTACTACGGGAATGCGGGATCCTCCAGGTGTCGCAAAACGATACCGAGGAGTGAACCACAACGATAAGACCAGCGGAGAGAGGAGAGGGATGGAGAGGGATAGTGAGGAGAGGAGAGCCGAAGAAGTACTACCGGAAATTGCGGCCGCCGGAGACGGAGGGAGAGAGGAAGCAGCATTTTAGAAAGGCGTCTTCATCAATAACAAGCCGCGCACCTGGCGACCGGTTCCCCGCACCGAGCCTTCGATCGCCGTAATAAATGACACCTCGGAATCGACTTCCTAGAAAACTATCGCGAATCACTGTCCGTCCATTTCGCGTCATATTATGCGCCGTTCCCAGCCCTGGCTCATAGATCTTCGACGTGTGCGATAATGCGCCGCACTGTGCCGCCATGTTCCTCGAATCAACGCGCAGCGGGCCCCGCGAAAATTATAGGGTAATCGATGCGAGCTCAATTAGCACTCTTTGCCCGTTGCTGTGCATATGAAACTGATGCAATTTACTAATTTATGGTTTAGAAAAATTTTCACAAAATGAGTATCGAATCCGACAGAATTTAGTACGATTTTGAATTATTTTTGATCTAGAAATGCTATTGTCAATGAAAATGAGCCCACTTTCTTCAAATTTGTCTACAAAACTTGAAAATCGCATAAACGTCCGCAGTCTGTCTATCAAATATGAACAAATTTAAGATTGTGACAAATACCATATATCAACTTTTAACGGCGCGAATTCACGAATGAAATTTTCTGTATCCCTTGTATATATTTTTATACTGTGTACTTGTGAAATTACGATGTGTGTATAAAAGTGCAGACCGTATCTACAGAAGTCGTAATTAATATAAAATTATTGAGAAATACATATTTGCTAATCTCAATAAAAAGAGGTCCGTTTAATTACAAACGTTCCACTCAAATCTTAGATTTTCAGCAGTCCAACGGTTGAACTATAACGTCGACTTTGTCTTTCCACTAATTTGTAGTTGGATTCGCCATCAGCTGCCGCCATCGCCATCGTCCCCGCCCTAATTAGGTAATCGGTTCGATTACTTTATTTAATCCGTAACCCGAGACCAGGCATTCCCCTAATTACATACTTTGTAGCCAAATTTGCTCGATAATGACACGTCTCGGAAGAAGTTAAGCAGATAGGTGATGGCAAATTGCCGGCAATTTCATGTTCGTAGCTAGATCGGCGTAGCAAGTAAACGGATCCTAAGCGATCATAGCGAAAGCTCTCTCTACATAACCGGAAATTGAAATTCGTGTTCGCGTTCGGCTACGATCTGCACCACCTGCGCGATTTCGACAGCTGCGGGCCGATTCCACGTGGTCGATCGAATTATGCAAGATGAAAGCGCTATAGTTTCATTATAGTGTTCACGGCGTTTACCAATACGGTAATGTGCAACCTTTCGTTGCGTGACAGTTCGATAAATTCAATTCGACAGTCGCTTTCGTGCCACAGCAATGAAAAAAAATATGCGAACAGCAATGAACCCCTTGATCAGATCGGATAATAAAGGTTCTGCTATGCGTGGAAAGTACACAGTATTTTTGTGAATCAAATTCGAAGTGTCCTTCGTTTCTGACGGGATGTTGGATGTAGAAATTAGTTCGTGGCCCTCTCTGCTTCAATTTATTCGTTATTTACTAACAATATAAATACTACTGTCGACAATAATCTCTACCCCTGCATTTATACCTTTATAGAAATAATTGCGGAATCACGTGGAAGAATTTGGTGGATAAAAGATTTCGATGTACCGTATAATGTTAGTACCAATTGATTCTAAGGGCCACGAATTAATTAGTACACCAAATACATAATAACGTAAGCGAACACCCTGTGCATCTCCACTCGCAGATAATTTCAAACGTTGGAACTGATGATGTTCGAACCTTTGCTTTGGTTATCCGATTTGATGGAGTCCAAATTCGCGAAATAGCATAGGAAATTTCAAACAGTTTCGTTCGAGATTCTGTTTCCCTCAGTTTCTCGGGATGTGCCGGCTCGATTCTGGAGATTCGAGTCGTTGACGATGTCTCTGGTGAAAAAGAAGATCGACAATGCCGGGAACACCGCAAAGTTTTTGCTGACGAAACAAGCGGACGATTTCACGGACAGCCATCGCGTGAAAATCGTAATCGTCGGCAGCGGTTACACCGGCGTTGCTGTCGGAATTGCTATCCTCTTCAAGGTTCGTGGAAAATGTCCGTTCTGTCCCTAACCTTTTCCCCGATCGTGTATCCGACTCGTGAGAACAGAGTATTCTAATCTCGAACGCTCTTGGAAATCTTTCTAAATCAAATTACAGTTGTTGTTTAAATCTTACTGACTTAGATCGCCAAGCAATAATCTAAAGGGAACTAACAAATTGGAGGTTGTTGCTGGACTGTGGATCTCTGTGCGATTAAAACTTCTAATGTATCGCGTTTCATTGTAATTTCTCGTTCACCAGATTTAGCAATGCGAATCTGTATAAAACTCCACAGTCTAGTCGATGTAATCGAACACTGCTGCTTGTTATTCTTAGATAGGATTTTGGGTCTGAAAGTCTTACGTCCTAAAAAGACGGCTTTTCGAGACGTCGTTTGACAGTCTTAAATACGATGTCTTAAAGACGTGCCGCTTTGTAACACAAAATGGTCAGGAGACGTTCGGAAGACATTTGACGTCTGAATGTCCAACAACAGTCGTCTTTGCGCTATCTGGAATGTTAACCCTTTGCACTCGGAGCTATTTTAACTTGAAAATCAAACGTTTCTTCTGACCTACAATATTTTCATTCTGCATGATTTTTTAAATTTGATAGACATGAAATTGATGTGATACCTCATGCAATACTTAACTGTTTAGTAATCGGTCAGATACCGTCATAACTAATAACATAAACAATATTTTAAATAATAGTACAGCAATTTTTAAATAAGGGTTAAACCTTGCACTACTATGAACTATCCAGGCTTGTTATAGAAATTTGAACTAATCCAATCAGGATTGATCGTCTAAGATCCTTCTGAGATATAAAGATAGTTTTTCAAACATGATGAACGTAGCACGCGACAGACAAGTATCCAAAAGGGATCGTCGCCTCGTGTATTTCGAGGGACTGTAAAATCTTGCTCGAAAGAGGACTAGAAAAAGAATGTCCTCCAGGGGCCTCAGTCTGCTGGTCGAATGTGTTGAATGAAAAAAGCTATTATGCAAATGATCCACGAAAGACCAGAAGAGGGAATTCGGCTACGGGTACAGGTAAAGGATCAGGACGTAAAAGGAAGAGGAAGGGCGGAGGGGACAGGAGTGTAGAAGAGGAACGTGCTTCTTTTCCCTCGTTATCGGATCGTAACGCGAGCATTTACACGTAGGACGCCCCCGCAGGATCGTCCCGGGACTGATTTATGTTAGTCACCGAGAAGGAAAGCTGAAATCCATACCCGTCCGCAGGGACACCCTTATCGCGCTCGCTCATCCGAGCCTTGATTTTTTTCGTGCGTGCGTGCGACCCAGCTTCCTTCAGGAAGTAGCAATCCAAACCCGCAGATTTTTGTTAAAACCTTCCAGCTTCCTCATTTCTTCCAGCCGAAACATTATCAAGCTTTCTGTTTGACCTCAATTCTTACATTACGTTAAACTTTCACTCGGAGGACCAACAATTTTCGAATTTTCGAATTTTCGGAACGTAATATTAGGTCAATACAATTCAAAATTATGATATCGGCGCACGAGTCGATCAATTATTACACGCTTATGCAATTTTGCAAATAACAACTATAACAATTTCCAACGTTTCGGTTTCATATTTAGACCCATATAGACTCATATTTGGTGTTTAATTTGTTTCACATAATTTACAGTGTTTTTTTATTTTACAGACGCAATCATTATAAATCTTTCCTTGATAATGGTCTAAATATGAGACCGAAACGTTGGTATTGGAAATGGGTGGTTAAAATAAACCGATACTCTTTATATAACTGATAACTCTAGTTTATTTCATAGAGCTCGGAAGGACGTCGTTCAGCGTCGAAGGCTAATTCAGAAGTGAATAGAAAAGTCAAAAAGGGCAACGTGGATAAGTCCGTTGTCCACTTAAGATAAAGGACCAGGTCTGCGTTCTGTCTTCTATCCGGGCATTTAGGTATACGAAACCCTCACAGACCCATGGGTCCGCAGACATCTGGTTTATTGTTTTAAAATAGAGAAGCCAGTGATTCTTACAGACAACCCAATTCATTTTTGCCTTTTGGCTGACGCAATGTTACAAAATCCAACAGTTGGAAATTGTTATAGTTGTTATTTGCAAAATTGCGTAAGCGTGTAACAATTGATCGACTCGTGCGCCGATATCATAACTTTGAATTGTATTTACAATTTTTTCGATCGAAATCTAGTAAACATTTGTAATATCAGGTCGTTCGGAAAGTAATTTTCTCAAGGGAAAATGAAAGCGGATTTTTTACCATTTGGAATAAGTTTTATGACATTTTGTTCTATGATCTATTGCGATTTCTCAGGCAACTTAAAGATCCTTCTAGCAACAAAATTGAGTTGTATGACTTTGTACCAATATGGCAGCGTTCTAATCTATCAAGCGCGCTTGAAATCGAGCGACTTTATTCGCGTATAACTTTGAAACGAGTGAACTCCGAAACTTGCTTGCGCAGAGATGAACGTCACACTATGCGAGGGAAGACTGTAATATGGCAATGTCCTCATCGTAACAAAGAGGAAATATAATAGCGTTTCGCCTCGGAGCGTGACGGATCAAACTCGTTCACTGCCCAGCAATTGTGTAAGCGGTGCGCCCAAAGAAATGTTCACTTGAATAAAGTTTGGGAGAGGCTGAAGAACATTGAAGAAGCGTCGGGTAGCCATCGAGGAGTCGTCGAACTCATTAAACGACCCTAAACCGTCCGGCGGAGCCAATAAGCGGGATAGATGACCTGGAACCGCAGCCGCGAACGAAGAAGACAGTCGAGGAAGGACAAGGAAAAGGAGGTGAGAAGGAAAAGGAAGAAGAGGTAGCGAACCATGCGGTTTGCTCTCCTCGTCCCGGCAGTTGGCAGATCGCATCAACGAGATGATCGCGAGGCACACCAGCGTTCCAGTACCATCTCCAAAGGCTCCACTGTCCACCTTGCGGAGAGACCTACTACGCCCAGGTTCCTCTCTCGGTAGTACTTGCATAAGACGTTCATCTTCTTCTTGTTCTCGTCGTTCCTCGACCCGTTGTAACATGTCATGTCCGTCGGGCCGCATTAAATCGTACAAACCATCTCTCGCAGGTCGGCACTGACGATGAAGGGTCTTCCGTCCACCGCTTCCTGCTCCAAATCTCGTCCCGAGATAGCCCACTTTATTTTTCAGTTCTCTTTCTGCTTCTCTCATTTGACGCGCGCGCCTCTGCCCATGCAATTTTCTGCCGACAAATCAGCGCAATTTCGTGTTCGAGGTATTGCGGCTCGAGGAGGCGATCCGTTGATAAGAATCTGCGAAAAATATCGGTATGGCTTTTTCATTTCAATTTACAAAATAAAGGACAAAATCGTCATGTTAGAAGAAAGTCATATTAGGAGTGAAATAATTGGGTCCGTTACACCTGGGGAAAACATTCGATTTCAATGTTCTTATCACTTTGTTGATGACTTTGAAAAACAATCGAATCAACCTTCGCAAGAAGAGTTCTCACTTCGCAAGAAGTCTTAATCTGCATTGCAAAATGCGATTTGTTGCTATAAGGAGTGGAATAAAGGATTCATGGTCGCCGCAGACATCGTAGAAAATAAGAATAGGAATATCGGCAACAATTTTCTCACATTGTTCTAAAATATTATTAATTTTTACAGAAACAAGGACCCAGCTAAGTTCAAACATTCTACGTATACAGACATAATTGGACCGCGGATGTTTGTGCAAAATAAAAATTGTCTGCCTAAATTGTACAAAGCGGTGAAACATTCTAAACTTTACCGTACGTGGTCTCTCGCAGCTAATTGCACCGTTGCACCAGCGAACAGGTTCCGTGCGCGCAAAAAGACATCCAACCCCGTTCGACTCGCTCGACTAATTGCTTCCCTCGTGTCGAGCAAGTGTACAGAATACAATATCTTGCGGGTGGATTGAGACACTTATAGAATATCAAAGACAGTCCACCGAGGGAATAATAAAACGCGCGACAGATCGAGTGTCGCTTAGCCTCGGTGTCCCGAGATTGTCTGCGGCTCTGCGAGCCGGAAAGGACGGGGCTAACCGAGGGTGAAACGCGTCTAGGTAACTAGAACCGCATGGGAGACGGCTAAGATCTGCATGGAACACCGTCGCGTAGTGGTCGAAATCTGGATCCTGGATGGACAAAACTATTCCATCCAACTGGACGAATACTATAATGATGCTCTTAACTCTAGGTTTACGGAGCTGTAGAAATAACTATTTCACATTACTTTATAAACATAACAAGGATGTGTCTATCCAAATTCTTGGCTATTTTTCCAATAATATTGGGTCTATAACTTAAAAACCGGAATTTTTTTTAGGAAATTTGAGCGTTTATTAAAGAAAATCTTGCATAATTCTGTTATTCAAAGTATTGTCCATCGGAAGTTACAACATTTCCCCATCTTTCTGGCAATTTGTGGATGCCGTCCCAAAAAAACCGGTCATCTTTTGAATCAAAGAACGAATCGAGCCAATTTTTAATGCCTTGCACTGAAGTGAAGCGTATTCCGGAAAGTGCATTCTGCATCGACCGAAACAAATGGTAGTCAGAAGGCGCCAAGTCTGGACTATATTGCGGGTGGGGCAGAACTTCCCATCCGCTATTTTCCAAATAGTTTTTAACGGGTTTAGCAACATGTGGCCGAGCATTGTCATGTTGACAAATCAATGTCTCGTGTCTGGTCTCCCATTCTGGCCGTTTTTCCTTCGATGCTCTCTTTAAACGAATCAGTTGTTTTCGGTACAGTTCTCCATTAATGGTTTCACCCTGTTTTAGAAGCTCATAATACACAACTCCCTTCTGGTCCCACCAAATAACGCTTCCAATTCTTTTTCGACTGTCCAGGCCGCTCTTTGTCTTTGATGTCAAAATCGCCACTTTTAAAGCGTTAAAACCACTTGAAACACTGTGTTTTCGCAAGAGCATGTTCGCCATACAATTCCACGAACAAACGACGACTTTCGGCTGCAGTTTTCTTTGCAAAAAAGTGACTCGGCAAAACTTCCCGCAAATGCTGTTTCTTTCGCCAATTTTCAAAATTTTCCATGATTGAAAAAAAATATGATGCGCACAAGCAAATCAAACACTGTTGACTGATTTTGCAGGTTATGAATAGAGCTTCAGAATGACGTGTATGTCAATGATTTGCTACAGCGCATACACAAGTGTTGACATCTAGTGTCAAATTCCGGTTTTTAAGTTATAGACCCAATTAATACCCAAAGAAATAAATTTGGTAAATAATTCCTCAGGAAAGTACTTTTCCAATCGTAATAATCGCAAATTAAGAATATTAGAAAATAGTAAATCTAGTAAATAAGAGCCACCCTATCGTTAAAAATTTCTGTCAAAATTTCTTTTACGGCATACCCCAGACTGATTCCTAATAATTAAAAAGAGAAATCTGTGCAAAGTTTGAGCTCGATCGGATAACGGGAAATCGTGTTCCACATGGATTAAGCATTAAAATAATTTAATATCTTCGAACTAAATTACAAATCTGAACAGGCTGCGTATTTTATGTCGTATTACACTTTTTCGTAAAACAAACGGTTTTCGGCCAGTCGATCAGGTTTTTCTATTTAAAATTGTAGCCTTCGCGCAGCTAGAAAGATCGCCATTTTGTGCCTCCTCGATCAGATAAACCAGAAATGGCGAACATTACGTAACACGGGCAGATCGGAGTTCCGTGGAGCTCGGCTATTGGAAATTCCGTGGGCATCACTTTCTCCGGCGTGCCGCTATCGTCGGTCACGGATCATTAAAAAAATCTCGTTATAAAGTATATATACCGAGAGTTTGCGAGTTAATTACCGCTCAATATCGTCGCGAGATGCGCGCAAGGCATTACGTCGGGGAGAGAAAGAGAGAGAGGAAGCTGGAAAGAGAAAAAAGAGGAGAAAGAGGGGAGAAAACGAAGGCAGGCAGGGGGCTGCGGAGAAACTTCATCAGCTGGGATATTATGCATGCTGCGGAAGTCATGCTTGATGAAGTATGGTGATTAAGCGGTGTACAATAACAGATTGGAAGCACAAGGGCGTAACGTAATATATTAAGAAGCCGTTTCTGTTAGGTAGCCGCTGGTTTGTCTTAACGTGTGAAACCGCCATCTGTCAAAGAAAAATGTGTCCATCTGCTCTCGCACGAGTGCCGTCAATCGCTACAGCTATTCGCTATGGATACTTCGGCCCACGTGGCGCGCGGAGAAAGAACACCCTATTATTTTTCACCGGTCTAATTAGATCGTGATTATGAGTGATTACCGATCCCAGATCTGTGTCAGAGAAAAAACGTCCGGGGATATGATGGATCCTCGATGATGGGAACAGATACCGACCAACGGGAAAATCATGCTGCGCTGTACAGCAGACGCGTTACACCCCCGTCCATAAATGATTAGGTCGTACGGAAAGTCATTTCGTTTTCTCAAAGGAAAATTAAGTTTTGTGACATTTTATTCTATGCTCTCTTGCGATTTTTCAGGCAATTTAAAGATGCTCGTAGAATTTCTGTTTCTTATTAGCAAAAAATTGAGTTACGTGAAACATAACTGACAAGACATCTCACAAGTTCTGCTCAAAAATGTTTGTTGAACTGCTTCGACTTTCTTTTGAGTTCAAATCAACCACGAACGTTGTTTTCATTAATATTACAACGTCGAGTCAGTGGTAAGTGATAATTCTTGACGTTTCGGCGGAAGAAAGCAACGTCCATAAACGGTTAATGGGGCGAAATGATAAAGTGTACAAGGCGAAGTATCCGCTATAAACGAAAAACTATTTCTGCCTGAGCGGCGGCGGGGTAAAAAGCGAATTAAAAATTTGTGTAGAACTCGCGCCGGGTTCGTGGCATAAACGCTCGAGATGCGCGGTTATAATATATGTGGGATGTTATTAAAAGTTTAATTCTCCTTTCGTTAACGAGCGCGGAGCTGAAAGCGCCTTTACTAAATTAAACCTGAATCGCATGAAAAATTGTGACGGTTTTTTTGGTCGGCGTTTGATGGCGCGCAACGAGGGCACGTGAAGCCATCTCTCGCTCGCGAACGGAGGCGATCAAATCCTAACGACCCTTCGCATTAAGGGATCGCTCGAATGGCGCGATCGATTGCGCACCCGTAGATCCTTAATGCGATTCCTGGGGGTCTTGATTGCGTAACGATTCCGAGTGCGTAATAACCGTTGCCCGGAGCCGGCGCGGCGGCCATTTTCCGTTAATTACCCTATATAATCGTCATTTCTCTCTTTCCCCCTCTCTCTATTTCTCTTTTTATGGATTTGCTACAGCGTTTGGCGTCCGAGCTGGTGTTTATAGACCTGGACGAGGACCTGGCGAAAGCAGAAGCGGAAGACATCGGCCATGCTGCTGCGTTCCTCGGCAATCCGAGGATCATCGGCACGAAAGGTGACTCTGAATATTTATCCTCTCGTAAACTGATAATTGTACTAAACGTATTATTATACGAATACGTATTATTCAGATTAAAATACGTACGAATGAATATTTTTCCAATAATTTTTCACATGGTGGAGTATTTTTTAATGTTTTCTTCTGATGTATTATGTTTTGAGGGCCGCCAATTATTTCTTTGTATTCAGAACATATAATTTTTCCATAAAATGATTACACATATTATTTCGATCGAAGCATGATACCGCAGCAATCGGTACAGTTATCGTGGTCGTTAGTCGACCGCCGACCTTCGTGCAAGCCGATTTAGAAAACCGAGGCCGCAAGAAATTCATTTCTTATTAGATGCTTTCTCGAAATATTCATACGCCATTTAATATCCTTGCTCGTCCAATTTCATATGGCGATGATAAATACTCGGTGAAAAACACGGTTCATTAAATATCTTGTGGAGCCGCGGCAAGAAATCTCGCGTGTGTGGACGCGGTCGCGATAGAGGCTCTCAATGCGATCGTTGGACTGCAAATGTTTATGCAATTTGCAGTGTTTGCAGATGAGTTTTATCTGTAGATCTGAAATAAATAAAAATTCTATTAAATTCTGTCGAATTTTGTATTCTACGATTTTTTGAACATTTTCAGAAGCCATAAGTGCAAAAAGATCCGCAGTCCAGTGATCATCTAATGCAATTTTAAATGTACAATTATCTACTAGAATGTCGCGATTAAGAATTACATTGCATTCAAAACTTAAATAATAATGTTTAAACTTGCTTTGCACAATTAGCTGCACAGTATACTCACACATTTTGTCCTCGTATGTGTTTTAAATATTTAACTCGTGCTACGATCTACTCAGATTCGACTTTATATTAAATTGGTTAGACTTCTCAATGGCGAGAGACGCGACAGTGTGCGTGTTCACGATAGGCGATAAGAACGCGAAGGATGACCCCGACGCGGACTCGCTGTTGGAACGAAATTTTAATATCTTCAAGGACATCATTCCCAACGTGTGCAAATTCGCGCCGAACAGTGTCCTGCTGATCGTAACCACACCCGGTATTTATCCTCGCGCAGATTTCCCATCGATATCGATCGGCACGCGTCCGAATAACGACGCCATTTATGCATTCCAGTGGATATACTGTCGTACGCGGCGATGAAGCTTTCAGGCTTCCCTCCGCAACGAGTGATCGGCTTGGGCACATTTTTGGACAGCTGCAGGCTTCAGTATTTGGTCGCGCAGAAGCTTGGAATTTCGGCGAACGCGGTGCAAGCTTCGGTGATCTGCGAGAATGGGCCGACGTCAGGTGAAAAATTCTTTTACCATTTTATTCTACTCGTTGCTTTCCGAACGAAACTGCTGGGTCTGTTAAATAATCCGTTGGGAAAATCTTCTTTGATTTTTAAAGGTTATTGAATCTTTGCACTCGAACAATCGAATCTAGAATATTTCCGTCGACCCTTTTCATTTTGTCCATATAGACTCCATCATATTTACGCGTATCGTGCTTGAGCAATTTATTAAACACAAAGATGTTTAGTAATTTAGCATTTGGTTTGAATTACATAGTTAATTTAAGAGGGAGAGGCAATATTTGATGTAAGGTATCAGGATAGATACAGGATAGATCTTGGCCGCAAAGCCGAAATAAATAAATACCACTACCGCATAGTTCATTTAAGCGGTGCATCAGAGGAGATGTTCGAGTGCAACGAGTGAAGTAACTGCTAGTAGGGAAATTATTCGTATGCATAACACAACATGAAATATAGTTGACCAGATAGACATTAAAGAAACTGGGATTAGCTCGGATGTTCTGACTGTCCGCTTGATCGACAGTGCCGGTTTGGTCCGCGGTGTCGGTGATGGGGATCAAGCTGAAGGACATCAACAAGGACATTGGTAGCAAAGCGGATCCCGAGTCCTGGGGCGAACTACACGCCAAAGTTCTCGATTCCGACAGCGATCTTATCACCAGGAAAGGTTATCGCAGTTGGGGCATTGGTGTCTGCGCTGCCGAAGTTGTGGACGCCGTTGTCCGGAACACGTGTATCTGCATCACCGTGTCGGCTTATCTGAAGGTGACACGGAATCATGTTTTCATTTTTTATCCGTGATTTTTGTGAGTTTGTTTGGGAGATTGGACGACCCGAAAAAAACGGGTTACACGATCTCGAGATTTGTTAACTGACCAGCTGCGCTGCGGCTTCTACCGCGGTGCCCTTCCGATTTCTTTTTCTTTCAGATTTCCTGAAGCCTCTTATGAATCGTAGGTTAATTCTTAACTGTCGAGATCGTGGCCTGACCTAGTCTAATCTATTTTTCTTTACACGGTTCTGGGTTGGGTTGTTTCTTTCTTCTGTTTTTTCTTTGGGGAGCCACGTTTTACTTTTATTATTTTTTACATGTTTTTATTTTTGTAATCGGAACGACTTCCTTCAGTCTTTCGGTCAAGCTAGATGTATTAATTTTCCAGACGACGTGTAACGAAAAGTTTGGGAAAATTGCGCTTAGTCCGAATGACGAGAAAAATGGTAGAAGTTGATTTTTACAACTTTTTTTTGTTTTATTTCATTCATGGGACGTTTTAAGTCGAGAACACTGATGTATTACGTTTGCTACCGTTCTCGTCAGTCTGAACGGGGTTTCTACACGTGTAGCAAGTTTGTAGCCTAATGTCGGGCATCTTGCAGGGTTGCCGGCACGGTTTAGAAAAGGACGTGTACATGTCCTTGCCCTGCATAGTGGGCAGAAACGGTATACAATCGTTCCTACGTCATCCTTACACGCCCGAGGAACAGGAACTCACAGAGGCATCTTGCCGAGCGATCTACGAGGCGCAGAAGAATATTCTTAAGGCCCTCCAATGACAATGATTTATCTCAACCCTTGTTTCATCAACCAATTTATTTCGAGCTTGTGCTCCAACCTGCGTCTAAAATTATAGTCGTGTTCCTCTTGAGAAATGTCGAAACCACTTTAGGTCCCCATCCTACGAATAATTGTACCGTGTCTTATTTATTATACATGTGTAGACAAGCAAACAAATCTGCACCTTTGTGAAATTCATTTCAATCGAAGAAAAGTTCATTTCAGAAAAATTGTACCGTATGTACACGCCTTCTCCAGACGTCTGTTCGATTGTCTTTTTATTTTGTCGAAACATTTTTGTATCTCGTAATTGTGTATTTTGTAACCACAAAAACTTGGCGCTTCGTTTCTGAATGTAGCACATCAGAAACGCGGAGATTTAGTGAAACATCCGCGTCTGTTTTACAAATTGATGTAGACGAATAGGCGAGCGGGGTATAAGTCGTGCTCGCCGCGTCGACGATTTCGGCCAATTTGCCGAGATTAATGCAGACCATCCGTAATTAATTGACCGGTGCGCGAGGCGGTTAAACGTCCCGCCGAAGGCGATCTCCGGATGATGAAACGATCGCTATTATAAACAGAAAGAACGTCAGTTTCGAGGCCGCGACCGTCAACGATACGCCAATCTGTTATGAAATTCGCGGCTCGCCGATACCGGTCTTTCGTCTCTGTCAGACGGAACATTAATTAAGACGTTTAAGCGCCGACGCTTTCGACGCCACCGTCGAAGGTTCTTTGTCAAGTCTGCTTCTACGAGGAGGTCTCGAACGACTGCGATGTCGCGTCGAATTATGGCAAACGCGATGCTTCGTGCATTGCTTCTGGCAAGAATTACGGTAGAACCTCGCTCGTTGCGCTTGGGGCCGGAAATACGTGCGAGAATCAAGGTAAGCAATCGATCTTCGCTTGTTTCCAAAACCTCTGCAACGAACAAGGTTCCCGAGCAACGAACGAGGTTGCAACGAGCGAGGTCCTACTGTGTTTTACGTAGCTTGCTCCTGGCAAGAACTACAGTAGAACCTCGCTCGTTGCACTTGGGGCCGGAAATACGTGCGAGAATCAAGGTAAGCAATCGATCTTCGTTTGTTTCCAAAACTTCTGCAACGAACAAGGTCGCAACGAGCGAGGCCCTACTGTGTTTGACGTATTTTATTATTCGACTAAAGATACAAAATCTGACACTCGTTAATCACCGAGGAACGACGTAAATCGGAACGCAGCGTAGTCGGCCGACTCTGTTTAAATCTTCGATTCTACAGGGCCGACTGCAGCGGAATAAAACACCTCTCGGACAGTGCCGCAAATTACACTGGGTCCTGCATAAGTGCAATAACGATTCGACGACGTTCCGACGCTATGTAAATCGCGGGAGGAATTTATTCGGGGGACGGCGCGAGGCCTGGTTTTTGCTGACACGCGGGGTAGGAAATAATCGTCGGTGATTCATTACAACAATTACGGAGTCAAAACTTCATCGAGGAGGACGGTGCCGAAAATCTGTTGGGAAGAATGCGCGAAAGACAGAAGGCAAGAGAAAGAAAGCCGAGAAAGATAGAGCGAGAAAGACGCGAGTGGCGAACTGGTACCTGCTGGTTTTAATGGCTCCAGCCTCGTCCCTCTTTTTCTCTTTCGCGATTCGTATTCGAAACGGCCAGGGCCGTAGCAGGAGGGTTCCTCGCGTTGTCGTCGCCGACCCACCGGCGAATTCTTCGTCGGTACGGCGACAGGAGCATGAGGACACACCAGTGATTCATTATCCATGCTAACGAATGTGCGTTACGTGGATCGGAGAGAGAGAGAGAAGAAGAAGATAGAAACGGCTTGAAGCCACACCAATAACGATGGGCAGCACGGCAACGTCTTCATCTCTCGCAGCCACGGCTTCCGAGGTGAAGCCATTTTTCTGTATTATCTCGATGACGCGTCCCGAGTACATAATTTATACACCGGCGACCGATTATGGATCTAATGACATAATTCCAGCCGTCGACATTCACCTCGACATAAAGCGTCCGTCCTGCGCATTTGACTTTCAAAACGTCCACGGAATTAAAACGTCATCCGATCCTCCCTCTCTGCGATCTCATCTTTTGGCAGCCTTTCTCCGTTGCCGTCGAAGGAGGCCTTGTCGGCCGACTGAATCGTCTTTATGCCGATACTCGCACTTTTTACTGTCCTATCCTCTTCATTTTTTTCGCGGCTTTAATGCCTCGGATTCGATCGGATTTAATAACGCGATTATATTCCCCTGAATTCCATTCTTGGCTATATCGCATTGCATTCTGTTGAATTTTGTATCGTGATTTTATTTCACTGGATCGCATGTGTTAGCACATTAAAAAAACTGCAAATACGGCAGGGGTTTCAACCCTATACCTCGATCGGGAGGGTAGTTACGGGGTAAAATCGAAAAATCAGTTTTTGGTATATTCTCCCCGGTTAACGATATTTAGAAACTCTGAGAAAAATCTGAGACATGTCAAGCACCCAAATACATACTCTGCAATTTGTTTCAGATTTTCAAATTGAAAATCCTGCTTGTAAAGGATCAAGAACCTCGAGAAAGTCGAGCAAATGCAGATTTCACATGGAAGTTCTAGATTGACCACATTAAAAAAATAAAAACCGATTCTCTCGACGTTATGTTTGTTCTTTTTTCATGACGCCCTATCGCATGATAAGGCTCGAGGACACGTTTCACCATCTTATCCGGCTATACCCTTTGGCACGCATCGTTTGATCATCGAGACGGAGTTCCTCGGAAGTGGAAAATTCGTATCTCTCCGATGAAGCGTAGCTGGAAAGTGGGAGGGTCCAGACGACATCGTTCACCAGGCTCCGTGGTAGGTACTACTAATTACTATGCTTTTTATTCGGTCCGGACATAATGGCGGGTGGAGGCAGCTTCGGTGCATCAGGTCCGAAGAAAAAGGAGTGGTGTAGGAGTAAAAAGGAGACATCGGTGGGGCCGAGGAGAAGAAGAAGGTCCCGAGAGCCGGTGGAGCGGTCCCCGGTGCAATATCCGATGCGTTCGAATCATTTATGCAACAACCCCGGGACACGCGTGTATGCGAGATCCTAAACCACTCGGCCTGTGGAGCGTCGTCGTAAAATCGCAGCGGTGGGGCGCGGCGCGGCGCGCAGAAAGGGGTTGGGTCCTGATTGAGTTACGATTTAATTAGTCCGCGCGGCCAATCAGTAATTAAGATATCCGCTAATCAACGAACCGGACCCCCTTCCAGCCCCGTCGCTTCGATCGGTCCTCTCCCGACTACCTACGCGTGCATTAGCGAAAGGACTTGTGCTCCTTCGCGATCCGCCGGCATCGGGGCTCCTCTTTCTCTTTTCTTTCGCCACTTTCTACCTTTTATCCTTCCTGGTTCCCGGGGCCTGAAACAGTGCCCGGGCCGTGAATCAATCGGCCGCGATTGGGCCCGCTCAGTTCGGCAGCCACAGCGGATTCTACGCGCGTGATTAATCCCCCAAAAAGAAGGGACCGGCCCCCGGGGACCCGACCAGAAAAAAGTAGATAGAAGCAAAAACGAATCGGACGACGGCCTCGGACCTCGTTATGTATACTAGGCCTCCGAGCACGCTAGCCTCTCCTTGGAATCGATGCGGATTGCCACTCCGATGCTGGATTAAGTTGTACATACACACGCCGTGTTCATTCAGGCCCCTCGGTCTACCGAGATTTTTGCATCCGTTCGCGGCAGAGCTGCTTCGATTCTGCATCGTGGTACGTGGGTCTCGAAAAATTTCCTTCTTGTACTATTTTCTTTCCGATATTTATTTTTTTCCCCCCTTTGACGTTCTAACGATTGTACAGGGTGATCCGCCTAAATGTAACAACCTAAACATCTCCTATATTTTTTTATAAACATGTCTGAATGCGTTTTAATGTAAACTAGAATACGCAAGGAAAAAAGATATACATTTGCTAGAAAAAAATATCGATGACCTCGGAAAACTCCGAAAAATGATCTCTAGAAAAAGATAACATTTGCAAAGCATTCACCTTGTGATGCCATTTACATTGTGTTTAAAACATTTGTTATGTCGTCACAAATAAAGGAGATATTTAGGTAACTATTATACATTTAGGCGGACCACCGTACTATATTAAAATGGGGACTTCGATACGTATTTCAGAATTGTTTTACATTTTTATAAATCGTGCGACATCGATGGACAACTGTCTACATGTAATCCAGAAGTTCTGATGGATCAGCGTAAATTTCGAAGAAGAAAAAATATTTTATTCTCTGACGTATGAAACAGACAAATAATGAACGGTGAGGGAGAAGACTCATCGACGAACAGGCGTAGCTGCGCTCCGAAATAGATGTCGTTTTAAATGAAGTAGGATCCGTCCAAGCTAACCACAGGTAGAAATCAGGATGAGATTAATCACTCGTTCGGATGCTTATAAGTCGCAGTACACTTGTTACCTCATTAAATCAAATATATGGTGCCGGGTCTCACAGAACGGGAGTCGTAATTCATAATAACTGAACCGGTGTGCGTGCGCTGTGTGACAAATACTTTGCGTAAGCCGTTCGTATCGCCGATCGTATCTCCGGAAACGGCGATCGAAATGCTACACATGAAATGCAACTACAGTTACGTAAAAGAAAACACGTTTCTAACACGTTTACCAATCTTTTGCTTTCATTTCAAACTCATCTCGTATCTCACTGTTTCATGATTCTGTGTAAAACTAAGACATTGTTCTTTATTTTATAATTTACATGGTCCTTGAACAACGAACTGAAGATCGCATGAACAATCTCCAAAAATCAGGAAACCTTGTCTGAATTGGAAGGAAATGTATTATACCATAACACCTGCCGTACAATTAAAATTGACGTAAATAAATATACGAACCGATTAAAAATTTCTCTCTCAATAGTTCGTGCAAAATTTCCAAATATGCCACAAAAACCATTCCGATTACTCCATCTCTGAAGCGCGGGACGAAACATATCACCGAATCTGCTTGGATCATGGACCCGAGTGCTGATAAGCGAATGAATCTACCTAACAAATGATCTTTTTAATCATTTTCCTTGAAACTGGACTAGCGATTGACATTATCAAAGGAAGTCGATGACCGAGGGTCGACGGCGTTCATGCGTTACCGGCGATAATTCGATCAGCAAGGAGTAACACTTCGAGAACGAGGTTTTGACAAGGACCGGGAATAATGCCGATACGAATTCGGGCCGCGATCGAATTCCCCGTGGCCGAGATTAAACGTCGTATCGGTCCCGTGCGTGAGATAGCGTTGATTGTAATTAATAGCCGGCTATTGCGTTAGGCCCGCAGCCGGTTAATTGTCGAGGGCAAGATTAATGGCGCGAAATCACGCCAATACCGGCCGATTGTCCGAAAGCGATTCCTGTCTCGATTCGGTGCATTCGTGTTTCGACTTCGGCGAAACTCGTTTCTCGTTACACTTGTTCGCATGATAAAACCGAAACGAGTGTACGTACGTGGCTGGCTCGCGCGCGCGACACGAAGCACGCGGAAAATTATTCGCAACTGGTTTCCCTTTCCTCTCATCTTGCTCATTTGCTTTTTTTCGGGAATCACAATCGGCTGGCTCTATCGTAAATTAATTAAGATTTATTGAAGTAACGTCGTATCGTATCGTTAAATAGTTCGCACCTGCCGTTTCTAATGCGCCGAGAATTATTACAGTGCCTCGGTTCCGGAATGCGCTTAATGGCGGACTCGTTACCAGGTGTAATCGGTTTTCATTAGTACGCGAGGGATTACGTCGATTAACGGTCACCGGAAGGCGGAGAAAACGGCGTTCATTGTTGTTCCGAAGATTAACTAGCACGCGATGGAAACGTTAATCAGGATGGACTTGCACTGATCAGCTTCTCCAATTGCATATTACCCGGGCTATTTTAAAAATCTGCGGCTAATCGAATTCCTATGGATACATGTTCGCAAACGTAATTACCTCAGCCGTGGTGCATCGTGAGTACAGCTTGGATACTCTTGCGTCCCTTAATACGATACGTGACTGATGCGTCGATCCGCGAGTTTCATCCGGTTAGAATCGCAAACAAATCGAGTGAACGTTCTGCAAATATACATAGCAGGTAAGTCCGAAATCATTGTATCTTCGATAAATCCTAGAACAGACCCGAAGATTGTTTATGGCTTACTCTGTAACTACTTAGAAGAGGGTCAGACGTAATCAACAACACATTGTTAACAAGTCCGTATTCGTTGCAGTACGCGACATTTTTCGCGAATTTCTCTGACAATGAGACAGCGAAATGTTAATGAGTTTTGTCCAGCTAATTAGCATTGATCGCAACACTGTGCAGCTGTCGGTCGAGTTTTATCAATTTCTTTATATAACGAATTTTGCTGTAATCGTAAAGAGCCCTCAAAAGTTAAAAACTTTCATCGAAAGCATTGCAAAGACTTTTCTATTTGAATACAAATGATTCTTACCGTTACTTCCGTAACACACAATGCAAATTCCGGCAAGGATCATTTGCTGTGTAGACTCGTAGACGAATCTGTACAGCGCCGTTATACGTAGCGGCAAAACGCGAAACTGTTAGCCAAATGTTGGTATGACAGAGCAAGGTAACATAAATCGAACTAACCTAGGCGGCGTGTCGGAAGTTTGCAACACTCGCTCGCCTTCTCAGATATTACATTTTTTCTCTGGTTAAATTGAAGCTGATTAGGTTAGGTTATGCTCAAACCTAACCTATTATCAATTTATCATACTTAGATACAGCCCACAATGCAAATGCAACATCTATTTCAATAGAGTGCAAAGATAACTGTAACAACATGTATGGTGAATTTATAATGAATTCTTTTTCACGATAATTCTATAAAAGGTTAAATTTTATTAGTCAGTAATAGTAATAGTACATATCAACTTTCTTTTTTAATACTGTGCTTGTCTCATTTGAAAGAATACTGATTTTCTAGTTTGTTAAAGTAATGCTAAAATATAAAATCGAATTTACATGTGTTACATACTTGATCGATCTGAATATCTTTATATGTATGTCGAATTCATATGTTGCATAGCTCGAGATCCATTGAAAATAATCGCTTACCTTTTATTTAAAATTATACAGTTAAGACGAATATTAAATAAGTTGTATAACAAGTGAGATAACATTGTATGTTTTTGGTGTTATGCTATTATATAGTAATTACTATAATATATTAATCTGATGTCATTTTACAGCGCATTTCCTACAAAGATAATAAACACACTTCTGTCGTGTATTAATATTTTATGTGCACCATTCTCTTCTGCGTTCGCGATTTCGAAGTCTATGCTATATCATTTTTTTGTTTCTATTAAACTGTGGGATAATATATAATAATCCTTAATAAGAATATAATAATTTATAACTGGATAACTCACGCATTTTACATTGCTTCTTTATTGTAATAAGTATTATGCAGCCTTTGCCTTTTTTTTTCTTTTCTAACTTATGCACCTAATTTGTTTAATATGTGTTAAAGTTAATTCAGTAAATTTCATCTATGAAAGTTTCAATAGTTACAGACATTAATATTTATATATAAACATTAATAATTAAAGACACAAAACATGTCATTCCACTTGGTCCAGCAATAACTGCACATTGACAAGTTTTTTCATGATTATAGCAGTTGCTGTTACACACTGTCATCTGTTTAAACACAAAAGAAAATGCTACATAAAATCTGCTTTCTTCCTCAAAGTAAATGTTTATTAAAATATTTATGAATCGTATATACTATGTGTTTATAAAAGGATTGGTATAAAAAAGTAGTTATTAAATTGTTCAAATCATGCATACACTTACCATGATACCACCATTTCGTCTTCTTTGGATTTTTGCTACATGTTGACACGTAAAATGCATTATCGGGTGGCCTTTTCTGTGATAAAATAATATCTATAAATACTTTATCGACGAACAAGTAGAATAAAGAATTTCCTACCTTTTCTTTGCAACTGCTTAGCATTGACACAATACTTAAACAGACACTTTGCACGCTCAATGCGGGTGACCAATCATCGGTTAATATGGATAGGCAGATATGACCGTTGCTATAAATATGTGGATGAACTGGTATATTACCACCTATGAAAGTTACTTCAGGTGAGTCAAATGGATATTTAGAGCTAAATTTAAATTGCAGCTGAAATCGTTCTCCTTCGTATAAAGTGCCCTTCGCGCCGTCCATATGAACAATCCATTGTGTTAAATTTTGACCAGCAAGATCGCCATCTACGTGTACACCTGGCGGAGGTTCACGTATTAGGGACATAAGCTCCTTTTGGAGCCTTCGCTGAAATAACAAATACAAAGATACATTATTATGTACTATTTTTATGTTAAAGCGTTAACTAGTAATATACACAAAACTATATGTAATCATGATCTCATTACTACGCTTCGAGTAACAATGACTAAACCTACAATTTTTAATCATACTTTCAGACACGATCGGGAGCATTTTACAGAAAATTTCAACACTAATTGATCTCTGTATATAATATAACCCTTATGTAAACAGATTATCGTGATTATAACATCGTGAACCGATAGGCGGAAATAAAAAAGCGGGTATATAATATATATATATTATATTATATTATATTAATCGGTAAAACTCGTTAACTGAGAAACAAAATAAGAGTATCTGAAAATACAACGATATATTTTATACAAAAGGGTAGCGCGTCTTATTTGACGTGAAACGTCAGCCAAATTTTGACGAGTGACAACGGTATGGAATTATTTTCGTTCCGTTGATAGAAGTGTGATATTTAGTCACATTCGATACCGCGTTGGGCATTCAACGTTCTCGTTCGATTCCACGCTGTACGGTGCAACGAAGATGCGGAAATGTACACAGCCGTTGAAAGAATTTTGACATAAACTCACCTTCGACGGGGACATTGCCGCCATTGTCGTTATGTCGTTCGGCACTGAAAAATATAATCGTTGTCCATTGCAATTTACACGGATCTCTTGTTTTGTTTATTCTCCAGCTCAAGCATATAATGCTGCTGCGACGACGGCGTTTTGCATTTTTTCTCCTTAAATTTCGCACCGTATCATGTTGCGAAAAAAAATGAGTGGTCGGACAACAGTCGCGAGGCGTCGTAACAGGGATTCCGTATCAATCAGTCAAACTTGACAGCCGTGCCTACATAGCAAAGCCTGAGGCGCGTATGCAACACATTCTTTTTTACCCCTCGAACACCGATATTAGGGGTGTTCGATATGATAGACTCGATCGCAAATAGACCGCGGGTTTTACGTATTTTCTAAGGTACACCCAGATGTATAACTCAAAGTCAAAGAACATGTCACGACGCATCTACTTTATTTTTAACTTAATGCGATTTAATCAAGGAAACTAACTGCTCTATAATTGCTATGATTTTTTTAAACACGTCTATATAAGTATCTAGATTTGTATGCACTCTCTAGCAGAACGTGAACCACGTATTTTTATTTTTTTCTGTTGTCAGGAATATCACCAACATCCAAAACACTGTTCAATCGATGCGATCATTATTTGTGTACACTTACCATCATCGTGAAATTTAATTATTATTAGTTTCACGTATCTCTCTCTGCATACATGTAAGTATACTTATTTACTTACTGCTTTTTCTTCCGGGATCGAGATAGCGCTGTGCACATTTTGTGCAGAACATAATTTAAACTCGCTATGCGAGTACTTGTATTTGATTTTCGATTTTATAGATTTTCAAACTCGCAAGAAGATTGCGACTTTCTTTTAGAGATCAATTTTATGTTCTGTATTTAAAAAGAAAAAGATAATCCTATCGAAGATGATATGCTACATGTATACATATATATTATATGTGGCGAACTTGTACATCCTACAACTTACTTGTTATAAATGATATGATAAAGGAAGAAAAAATCATGGTCATCGATTAAACTAACCTGTTAGTTCAAATAGCGCTTGCATTGTGGTAAGATATGATTAACAAATAAATTGTATACCTACGTTCATTGACAAACTAAAACTTATTAATTGTCAATTTCACTTCCGCCGCTAGGTCCATTGTCAAATCTGCATTTCGAGAAAATTACGTGATCATTTAAAATTTTTCGAGTTTTGAGACGGGCAATTTTGAATCAATTTAATTGGAGAATCGATCGTATTGCAGATTCTATGCCTTCTGCTTGTACATGTAGCGCGCCATGAATGTAGCCGGGAATGTTGCTACTACCAAACAACCTTAGTGATGCTTTAAATAAAATAATTACAGTGATTTATTTCGAATTATTTGTTAAATCGATAGTGTTTAAAGCTTATAATCTAGCAGTGAAATTTCTGTAATAATTACAGTCGTGTATTTACAATGTAATATTGTTTGTTAAGAGACTGTTCAAATGTTGTGAAAACACTGTAGGTGATAATGTTTACATAAGTGCATCTAATTAACAGAAATGTTTTCTTTCGTTAAATTGAGATTTCATATTATATGGTAATCGATTACAAATTGAAACTGTCCAACGAAAAATGATCTTCTCTTTTCCAGTGTTCATGTAACTAAACAATAAAGTATTCATGACTTCAGCAGAACATTTTATCAGTTTAATTACAGTAGCAAGTGCTAAGAAGTTAGCTACTGCACTTGTATTATGTTTTATACTGTACCATGGATTAATGCACCTTATTTATGGTAAGACATCTATTTAACCTTTTTCTTTTGATGTATATTTTGTACTATTGGTATTATATATTATATTATATTTGAGATCTAAGTTAATTATTTCACATCGTTTCATTCTCGCAGGTAGCGATTCGTGTAAGTGGCTATTAACAGAAGGAAGATACAAAGGGGATAAAGAATGGCAGCCCTATGGTTGTATGATGCATTATTATACGCAAACGTAAGAGCTTCACTATGTCTGTGCATGTAGTATTAACACAAGCTGGTACATATTTTTAAATGAAACTTATTGTAACAGAGACAGTCGAAGGTGTTTGAGGTATCTAGCTTTCATGGGCCACCGTAATCATTTTGTGTTTACTGGAGATGCCAGGATCAGACAGATGTATAAATCTTTTATATCGCAATTTATAGTGGATGGAAAAGCATCTGATTTAACAGATTTACCGCCGAACTCTGATTTGAGTTTCAACGATGCCCAGCTTAGGCTTAATGTACAATTCTTATGGAGGCCCCGATTGGATAATTCCATGATAGGGGATCTCCGAGGTTGGATGGTAGTTGTTTTTATTTTTTTGAATAGTTATTTATTCATTGAATGTGTTCATTAATTGTGTTGTTTTTCTTTTAGAAAACTGAAGCTCCTAGTTTAATTATTGCAGGCAACGCAGCGATGACAATTCTAGCAAACAATAATAGCGACACTCAACTATATTCTGAATATAGCATGGGATTAGTAAGACTTGTGCAGCCAGTAGATTTTCTGGCTAAAAAGAATACGCGTTTTTTATGGGTTTTACAAGATCCTGTATTAAAAGAGAGATTACCAGCTGAGCTAGCTGGCATAGATAGCAAGCAAATTAATTTGTGTAATAAAGCAGCGTTAAAGGTAATCTTTGTTTATGATATATTCCAACAAACTGTTCTAGAAGGGAGCAAATTATTTATACATTCACTACATACAGATACTATCCCATAGCGATGCACATTTATGGGAGAGTAGTAGACTGGTTGGTACAGGAGTATTGGAACAAAGTCCAGATGGTTACTTGGCTAGTCCTCTGTCCTTAAGACACAAAGTTCAAATACTATTAAACACTTATTGCAATGATCATATGAACTTTGACGATGGCAGTTGTTGCAGTTATGCAGAGCCTGCAACTACGTTACAACTATTAAGTTTGTCTGGTCTAGCTTTATGGTAATACTTTACATGTTGATAAGTTAAATGACATTATTAAACTAGGAGATAACCAGTAAATTATTGCAGTATAATAATTGGTGGCGGAATGTGGTTGTACAGAAAGTTCTGTCAGTATAGGACTGAAGTATCCTATTTACGGGTGACTACTGCCGAAGTAGAAGATACCGAGGAAGCAAATACTTCTGAAGTTGTACAGATTGAACCACCCGAAGTACAAGATTTTTATACTTTGATGACGTCATTGGCTCTTTTATCCATCATTCTAGCTTACTTTTACTTATGCGATAGGTATGTTCTCAAATTGTTTTCGTTGAATCGGAAGTATTTATTAATTAGTAACATTGTATTCTTCTATTTCATTCAGAACCAATTTTTTCATGAAGGAAAACAAATATTACAGTGAATTTAGTTTTTGGTTACCGCTTGGATATATACTGGCTCTTGGATTATTTTTCACCGAAGACAGGGAAAGAGGACCAAGAACTTTAAACCGAGAACAGACAGATGAATGGAGAGGATTAATGCAAGCTGTAGTTTTAATATACCATGTTACCGGAGCTAAAAACGTTCTACCTATCTATATGTATTTAAGATTAATAAATTCTGCGTATTTATTTCTATCTGGATATGGACATTTTTGTTACTTCTGGCAAACTGGTGATGTCTCTCTGATAAGATTCGCTAGGGTAAGTAAACACAAATTCTACTGGTGATATGATTAAAATCTTAGAAGCTAATAACGTATGCGGTTGTTGTGTTCCAGGTAATGTTCAGACTGAATTTTCTAACAGTCTCTTTGTGTCTGTGTATGAATAGACCATACCAATTTTATCATTTTGTTCCATTGGTTTCGTTTTGGTTTTTAGTCATCTATTTTTTGGCATGGCTACCACCAAGAATATATTCTGGTAGCTTAACTGAATATGGTCCGAGAGCGTTACTCTATCTTGCTTTGAAACTGTTAGGTCTTGTATCGATGATTACTATACTGTATGTTTCAGAGGTACTGAACTATAAATTACTTAACATATGTGCCCATAATTATGAAAGTGAGTTTAGCAAAACGAGTTTATCAGTTATTTAACAGCACATTATTTTAAACTAAATTAGTTCAATGTAATCTCGAAACAAGAAATATATTACTCAGATCACTTTTATGCTTCTGGGTACATATCTGTGGTTGTAAGGAAAAACGCTGCATGTCACAATTCCAAAAAAATTGAGTTTATGCATTAATTGAACTGTAGAGTATAGAATTTACGTATTTGCCAGAAAGAATGGAAGAATGCAAGCATTTTGATTACTAATTCAGAATTAGTAATTAAAACTTTAAATATCTCAAGAGTGAAAGTATGTAACATGCGGCGGTCTTCCTTACGGTCACAGATATAACATTCATATTATAACTAGAGGTGTGCGAGAATCCCGAAATTTTCGAGAACGCGTCTTAATCCCGAATGAATTCCCGCACATCTCTAGTTATAACAAAGTTACTAATACACAGTAATGTAACAGGTGTTCTTTGAGAAAGTTTTTGTAACAAGACCTTGGAAAGCATTGTTTGTAACAACTGATGACGATATACGTGAATGGTGGTCACGTTGGAGAGTGGACAGATACAGTGTGGCATGGGGTGTAACTTTTGGAGCAGGTCTTGTTGCTTTGCAAAGGATAGATCACATTCCAGGAACTGCATTATCTTCTGTACTGGCATTAATTTCTCTAACTGCTTACACTACTTTCACAATACTGTGTCATTCAGTCTCGGAATGCGAAGAGATTCACTCATACGTGGCATTTATACCGGTAATAATCTATAAATGTAAAAGAATTTCAGAATACCGTACTTAATTACATTTCTATTACAGATTATAGGATATATAGCACTTAGAAATGCATCACTAGCATTACGTGGTAAACATTCAGCTCTCTTAGCTGGTTTAGGACGAATCAGTTTAGAAACTCTAGTCGCACAAGGCCACATCTGGCTAGCAGCAGATTCGCATGGTGTGTTAGTGTTATTGCCACGATTTCCAGTATTAAATTTATTAGTCACGTCATTTATCTTTATATGCGCAAGTCATGAAGTGAGTACTATCTTTCCTTTAATACATAACATTAATTTTTATAATGTATCGTTGCTTGTTTTTTCTTTTTTAATTAGATACATCGATTAACTCAGATTCTGGCACCGTATGCAGTACCAAACGATTGGAGACTGGTGGCGCGTAACTTGTTATTATTTATTGCAATTCTTGTACCAATCGGTATCCACGATGGAATGTTTTGAATGGAACATTTTTTATAAAAATTTTTTGCATAATATATGTAAATATTATATACAATCAAGCACATAATTTTTGTAATATTCTTTCACAAGTTTCATAAAGCAAAACTCTAACGAAAGACCTATTTATTGAATTACTCTTTTCATTATAAACTTATATAACAAGGAAAATGAACAATTTTGAAAAAAGGGATATTGCTTAATATTTCCGTATATGTTCAACAAATATTTTATTTACAATTTACAATTGTCAAATAAATCTTTTGTGTAAAATCTGTTTGCAATAGTTGTATATTTTGTCCCGATATAGTTATCTCATTAAATAACTATTTCAATCACTTTTCATTATCATGTTTCACTTGACTAGTATAAATGTCATATCCAAGGGATATAGTGTTATCGTAAAGAACCCTATATTTTGTTGGTAAGAAATAAAAATTAAAAATCTGTGCCGGTGGCCAGATAACCCATTCCGCTATATACAATATATGCGCTTTCCTACTAATCTCATTTTTTAGTTCAGACCAGCTGCTTTTTTCTAAAATAGCCAATGTTAAAAAGAACATTGTTATACAAAGTGGAGAGCAGATCAACTGATCGATAACAACTTTCTTTAAGACAGTACTGATCGTACGTCCTGGTAATTTAGCATCTAAATATTTATACCAATAGTGGCATACTATACCGACCGACATACCAGATGCAGCCATATTTTTCGTTCTATCTATACTAAATTTATTCCACTCACCCTACAATAAAAAGAAAACAACCATAAAACTTTTAATATACGTTAATCATTAAAACAACATACATTTCATTGAAAAATTAATGTACAGCAATCTTCTTACCATACCTTCAGTATCTCATAGTGCTGTTCTAAAATGTCTCCCACTGCAGAGAGGGAAATGGATATTGCCACATTCGTGTAAAGTAAATATTTAGGTGAAAATAATTGTTTTCTGATGACATGTATCCTACTGACAAACGTACCGGCAGTTTTACTGATAATCATAGTCTAAATATAAAAAATTTTATAGGTTATAGTTGTAATCATACCTTATCAAATTTTAATTCAACGAATAAATTCTAGATTTACATCACGTACGAACTAAAAACTTACGCGTAAAAGGAAAAATAATAATAATAAATATTATCTAATCGTTGCTGAGTATTTCTTCCTGCACATTACTGCGTAATGTTTAGCACATAAAAAGAACTTCGGTAGAAAGAGTATTAATCTCATTAATAAGATGATTTTAATGCGGAAATATCTGTTATAAGTACTTGAATCTACACTATTTTTAAATATGAAAACTTGAGCCAATTTTTAGTTGAAGTATTGTTACGTGCATGATTATACATACTTCGCATATACTGCACTTGTACTTTGTATTCATCGTGTATGTATAATCATGTATTTCTATTATAAATTATATATAAAAAATGCGGCTTAGATATTTTCATTCATAAAATGTAATTTTTCGTTATAAATCCGTTCGCAAATTCAATTATAAACCAGTTGATTGGCGCCAAAGGAATCAGAAGAATGTTAGTCATATTCGAAAGTTTTGACAAATTAATTTTGTCGTTTAAAACATATGTTTCTTCAATTATATTCTTTAATCGATTATCTTGATATTCTATTTGTAAAATATTACATATCGTAACGGTTCATTTTTCCTATGTTTGCCGTTTATGAAGAGGGGACTGGAGGGGACTGTATATCTGTATTGTGCAGTTCACATGAAAGTTCGAATGCTTCGGTTTTGCATGATGAACATATTTTTGCAAGAACTTTATTTTTTCACATTATTATACGCTTTAAATTTGAATCTGCACTAAGATACTTATACAAAATATATTATTCAAACGAACAAACGATGCGTATAGAATTATTCCTTTTTACTATAAATAGCAAGAAACGTTTCTAATTAAAATTATATATATAACAATTTGGAAGTGTATATTGAAATGTATCTCATCGATTTATGTCATCCAATTGCATTCTGTTCAAGCATTTCAAAGGAATTCGTGATTGGTCGATCATTGTTACCACTTTTTGCCGTAAATGAATTTGTTATTATGTGAATTATTCTTATATATGAATTATTCTTCAGTCTGAGCTGTAAATGATCCGCAATACATTTATAATACATAAAACGATAGCACCTAATACGTTAATCATTTGATGAATTTAAATGGCGCGGGTTTTCTTACTGACACTGCAGCAGTAGCTGTTCTTTTTCCTTTGGCGCCCAAACCGATCAAAAAGGCGGGCTTCGGATGTGCGTTATCAGCCAAAGAAATCAGCGAGCATTATCTCAGGGTACAGGAGTCCATTAACAGAGTGTTGGAGATTTTGAAAATTTGAACGGGTGGCTTCCGCACGTATATATTCGTATATAAAAACCATGTCTCAGCCGTCAGTAACGGCGTATTTTAATACGCGCAAGCGACAAGCAACGGACGATATGCGGAACAAAGCTAAGGTATTGCTTCTCGAACGAGATCAAGCGAGGTTGGTGAGTAGCCAAAATCGGAATTCACAAAGCAAAGATATTTCCGAGTCGTCCGGGTCACTGACTCCAATCAACGAAGAGAAAATGGGAGCGAGCCCGAAAGTGATTCTCGTCTCAGAAAAAGAAATAACAAATCGCACCATGAAACCGAATTCTGCAGTTCGTAACATACAATTCGATTCTCCGAAATCAAATGCACAGAAAACACCTAAAAGCAATCCCCGACCCAGAGTCCTACGCTCTAGAAAGCTATCTGGAGAAGACGGCCAACCAGATATTCGAGAGAGCTTCCAGAAGGTCTCGGAAGAGCTGAATGTGAACAGGGTAATGTTTAAGAAAAAAGGGTCTTGTAGTCCGAAGAAGAAACCTCTGGGAACACCAAAAAAGAATAACCCTGCTGCCGAGAATCTATGTACGAACGACTCGAACGATCAGTCCATGATTAACTGTACTACACCGAAGAAGAGTTTAAATATGAACATGCTGGCCAAACAGGAATTATCTATAACTGATATAAAGAACAAAATTAACAAATCATCCAGACTCGCAGAACTGAAAGCTTCTATTGCAAGGTTTAAGAATTGCGAACAGAAGTTGGAGAAATTACAAAAACAGAATGAAACGAAGAAACCACAGATACAGAAATTTGAGAAGATTCAACTGGAAATACCAGTCAGGTAAAATATTTACGATAGTTACGATAGGTAATTCATCATGTTAATTGTATTTCTTTTTATACTTTACAGCCCACAGAAAACGTACAAATCACCGAGTAAGGCAGCATTAAGCCCAATGCAGAATAGGGAACTGAAAGCTTCCAGTCCCCAGAAACGAATTCTGTTTGAACCTAAAGAATCAACTCCCAGTCCAGTGAAAGGCAGTCCAACGAAAACACCGGCTTATCAACAACATCTGTTTTTAGCTGGAAGTAGTACACCTGCTTTGCCATTGCCGTATCAATATAGATTCTTGGCTGAAGCATTTAGATGCGTGGATACGGTACGTATCTATCTAAAACAAGAAATATTACATGATTGGAATCGGCCTTTATTTTATACAAAGAATATATTTCGTTCTATAGGTATCTGCAATGCTCTTCAATCGCAAAGAAACAATCACTTTCAAAAAATTGAAGCCTGCAGTTCAGGAATTGTTGCGTAAAAATTTTACACTAGAACACGTGGCACAAATTAAGACAATGTACTCAGACGCATACGAATATCATCAGGAGAAATATCGTACATTTGGTTCTACATCCAAACAAGATAAATACGAGCTTGTTTTCATTCCTATTGTAGATGAGAAAAATGGAAGAAACACACCAGACGCGGATAATGTCTTGAAAACAGCTTCTCAAGTTAGCATGGGGCCAAAAGTATTGCTGGATAGACGACGAAAGTTCTACAATGTTCTGCTTGGTAATGACAATTCGAGATAAACATCAAAGTTTGATTTTAGTCATGTTTTGCAATAAACGGTTTACTGTTAAACTGTAGATAAGGTGAAGGACAAGCACGAGAAATTCTTGCTCAGTTTGGAGACACCGATGAGTGTACCAAAGGAGATGATTGTACGTTGGCATCCTGAGTTCAACGTCGAAAGTTGTGAACCAATTGAGCAATCTGAATTGCCTCAGCCACCGAATGTAGAAAAAATATCAACTGCAAAGGATGTCCTCGGTAAATTTAGCATTGACTTGCCACTGATTAATAGTTAATTATCGGTTATTAAATCATTCTAATAACGTTTCAGATAAAGCGAAATCACTATTCAGCTGCGGCACACGTATGGAAAAAGCGTTACAGCGATTAGCTGAGGCGAAGATGACTTCAAAGGCGTCTCCAGAAAGAGAGGAGACGGATAGTTCAACTAAAACTGAAGATGGCATGCGGAAAGTTAATATTTCCATTGTGGATACACCACCTGCTACACCTACGACGCAAAACTGTTTTATTACTTCGGCGTTTAAAGGCATACCAAAGTCCCTTCTAGAAAAGGTACAAGTTTCGTATAACAAATTAATAGGGGTGGGCGGGAACTCGGAAATTCGGGTTCGGATATTTTCCCTGAAAATTTCTGGTACCCGACGCCGAAATCGGGTCAGGTCGGGAACCTGAAAATTTTTATCGTTCGGAGACCAAAACTTCAGATTTTCAGGCACCCAAGTATCACTAATTTACCTGACCCGATGCTCAAACTTTTCGGGTACCCGAGTGTCACTAATTTACCCGACCCGATGCTCAAAATTTTCGGGTACCTGCCCACCCCTACAAATTATTCTTAGTGAAATCTATTTAAATACAGTAACTAATGTTTCTCTTTTCGTTTGTGTTCTGTACATTAGGTGCGAGCAAAACAAGCAGCCAAAGCATTGGAAGCGATGACTCGTACGCCAAACGCTGACAAAGAAGCTACCATGTATTCAAGACTTCCGGAATTGAGCAAAATCTTACGTAACATTTTTGTGGCCGAGAAGAAAGGGGTTCTGACTATGGAATTCGTGATTGGAAAACTGGAGAATTCCTTCAAAGCGAAATTAACCCCCAACGAATTGGAAGAACATATACGTTTACTATGTAAATTACTACCTATATGGACTAGTATACACAACGTGAGAAAAGTAGATTACTTAAAGTTGCAAAAAGAAGTTGATCTTGGGAAAGTGGTGAAGAGACTTGAAATTTTAGCGAATAATAAAGTAACATCTAAATGATATTGATTATATGTTTTAAATAATTCATTTAATTTTTTAATTTATGATTTACATGTGAGAGTTATCGCTAATCATGATTGCAATTTTTCCTAAGTCCTTCGTTGCACTTATTATAATGAATTTTATTTGACACAGTAATTCAATTTTGATTTAAGGGGATAAATGTAGGTCCAATTTCATTTATATGCACAATACGATATTTCTTCTTATGCAGCTCATAACTATAAGTACAATTAGCATGTAGTATTACTAAGAAAATATTTTGCGTTGTATAATGTGTACAAATGTACACTTAAGAATTGATATCTAATTTACAATGAACACCACTTTAAACAATGTCCAAACAAATATATACTTATTTCATCACATTATAATTGTTCTAATTCAATGTTAAAGCTTCGTTAGGAACTAGTTCCTGTTTCAAGTACTATACATTTAAAATCTATTCATTCTTTGTCAATAAAAATTAATGAAAACGTATGAATAATTTATATTTATATAGCCAATCAATGATAATTATTATGAATTTACTATTAAACTCTATTCAATCAATGGTAAAAGAAATTTCTACCTTATCATCACTTCTTCTTGTTTCCTAACCTCAAAAATCTTCTAACCTCTCTCGACTGTTTGTTGTACGCAATTGAAAAATAGTTCCGCGTGTGAAAGCTGAACTTTATATGAATAAAATTGTAAATCATGTTTATAACAAGTGTATTATGTAAAAAGGTCAAAAGCAAGTGAGTATAAATCAATTCATTAATGAAATAATTTTAATTGTAAGTGGTAAGTTCGTTTACATTGAATAAAAATGTTTCGAGCCATCATTATAAAATTTTTTAATTGATCTTTTACATGTTAATGTATAGTATGTTAATATATATAAATACTCAATACATGTGTATAACAGTTGTGTATATATTTCTTATTTACTTTTTCACATTTTATTAGATACGTTTTAGTGTTATTAGAAAGTGTAGCAAGTGGACACAGGTATGTGGTAAGGAAAGCAAGGGTAGATGACAAAATGGAAGAAGAACGTTTTGATCCCTACGGTAAGTTGCTAATATATTCACATTATTAAATGTATTTTAAAAACAAGAATTCTAAAGTGAAAATTTTATGATTAATGTCTTAGATTTTGGATTTGTACAATTCTAAGTTGCACACGCTTGATCAATAAATTTTATCCAACATATATAGCAGTACTTTACTAACAAATTGTTTCTTTTCAGTGAACGCTACAGTGTTATACAGGGAATTCAAGAAAATTAAAAGTATCTAAGTTCCAATTTACTGTATGTATGCTCTATTACACTATATATTAACTCGGAAATAAAAGTATGTGATAATAAGTAAAGTATCAGTATCAGCAGCAAGCAAAATAGTGATTCCCTCCCTGTTACTATTTCCTGTTGTTCTCCATTGATAGAAGCAAAATTATAGATCTGATTTAATAATAAAATAAAAAAAGAGAGCCAACAACACGCGGTGTTCCCAGGCGGTCACCCATCCAAGTACTGACCACGCTCAACGCTGTTTAACTTCGATGATCGGACGAGAATCGGTTTTTTGCAACGTGATATGGTCGTTGGCGAATGAATAAATTCGGAACTGGTAGAAGTATGATCTAATTTAAATTTTTAATAAGAACATTTTACAGTAAGTCAAGTTCTTCCTTCGAAATACTGAAAAATCTCGAGGCCCTACTCGGTTGTTACTCCAAAATCTGTCAGCCTCTATGTTGTTAGTCTCTGATAATTTCAGATCAATATGATTTATACTAAACATAAAAAATATACTTTTAATTTACAATTTATACGTTTAATTGTAGTTCTACTGTCATTACAATTAGGCCATGTATTATCCCTGCCATAGCGGCGATCACCTGAGTATCGCATAGCATAATGCTAATGATTTTGAGCCCGACCGTGTCGAAATGAAATGTTAATTGAAGATTACGGGTTCAAGCTTGCGATTGAAATTGTATGCGGGATTACGTACATACGTGAAACAAAAAGGAAAGAAAGAAATAGACCCGCGTATCCACGCAATCGAGACAATAGAGCCGATCTCGTACCGGGGAAAAACAATGCGATGCCATCGTAAATGGTTTTGAATAGAGTCCACGGATATCAAGCATCTTACCCGTGGCTGTATGTATCGAAAGGAACGGGAGAAACGGAGAAAGAGAAACTCGCAGGACCGTCGAAATCGAGATTGGGGTAAGTTCCCTTTGATCTTTAACAAGGAACGCAAAGTTGTATTATTTCCACCTGGATTTCAAACGATTTGAAATCCACGAGGCGTGAAACGCGTCCCTGTTCACCGTCTCTTTCCCTCTTCCGCCAGCAACCCCTTCCAAGTGCTCACTTTCGTCCCGCTCCTTTTCGGGAGTGCTGCAGGAACTCCGGGCGTCGTTTACTGATGTTGCCAATTCAATTTCTCCCTGTGGACCATTGTCGGTGGCCAGAAAGGGGATCGCAAGGGATGGAAGGGGTTCCCCTCTCCTCCCAAGTGCGAATCGTTTCTATCTTTCGCGATTGTGCGTGTGACAGCCTCTGACGTCCACGCTTTTCGCGTTTCTTTCTCTCAAGGAAAACTTTTTCCTCGCCTTTGTCCGTCGCAAACGGTCCCGTGACCTTCGCTCTTTAATTCGAGTGGCTCCGAATTTAATTGGCACTGTTCTGCTCGCTTGAAATTGAAAACTTTTGCCGCTGAACTCCGAAAAAATCCTAACAAAAATTGTCAAATGTAAGATTAAATTCGATACAGTCACGCATTATTTCTTTTTGGGAAATTATGAATGATAGGAAAAACTCTGGTTCTGTAAGCCAGTTTGCTTTTTTCCAACGTTGCGTACAAAGGCACGCGAACGGGACTATTTTGCGGAGTCACCATGGTCCCGGCGTGTTAACATTACCGTATTTCTGGATTCCACGTAAACGGTCAGCAGGCAATTAAAGTACTCCGCATCAACCATCCCCGAGGTTTAAAAAAAGAGCCGGCGAGAAGCGGGGAGGGGATGCGAAATTAATTCTGCGCGGGCTGAGACGGTAAATCGCGAAACAAACGGGCCTTCGAGCGAAGAGAGAGTGAGAGCGGGGTTGTTTTTCGCGGCACAATGAGTTTCGAAGCGGCGTGCAACAGCGAAATTGTTAAAACGTCCGTTGTTTATGGTCGACTCGGTTGAGCCGACCGGCAAAGGAGGAAACAGTACGCAACGAAAGAGCGAGTCGGAGTGATGGGGAGGAGCCGTGTAGTTGAAAGAAGGAACGAGGAGAAAAGCAAAACAGAAACGAAAAGGAGGAGACGAGGGACGAAGAGGGGAAAGAGAGAGAGAGAGAAAAAGAGACTCGTCTGGGCCTTGGCGCGTTTCAGTTGCCTCGCGTTCGAGGGCGTTTTTCGCCCGTGAGTTGTTCTTTGCTTATTACAGTGTGTGCACTGGGCTTGAGCTCGCTAAAGTGGTTTGCTGCTAATTAACTGCGTTATTTTTACAACTCTCTCGCTTCCATCCACCTCCCACGTTACCTAGCGCCTTCCCTCTCTCCGCTCCCTGACTGTTCTCTCACATTTGCAATGGGGTTCAATAATTCTGCGGCCGCAACGCCCTCTCTCGCTTCCTCGTTGGCTCCCACCACCCTCTCACCGTGTTTGTTATATTCGCGTTTTATGCGTACGAAACCACTATTTTTGCCGCACGCACCTGGAAACAGCCGTAGCCTGAAGTTCAACGCTCGTCAGTCTCTCTTCGATTCTCATAGAAATTATCGATTGTTTAGCATTTCATCTAAAAAAAACTTCCCAGAACTTTTTGTTGCATTTTTATTTTTTTGTTTTTGTTTTGTTGTGGTCTGACTTATATAGAAGTTCGACAAAATAAAATGCGACCAGAGGAAGAGATTTATTGTTTATTATTTCATGTTTCCCGCAAATACGAAGTAAAATGTTCCCCAGCTTCACCTTTTTTTTTGAAAATAGCTCTCGTCCCGCGCTTTTTTTTCTCGTACTCACCGCCGTCGTCTATACACACTTGTACGGGTTTAATTTTGCGAGCATATATTCTCTGTGTATTTTTTAAGAGCACGTTCGTGGAAGAAATTAACGAGGCAAAAATATCAGAAGGTTTTTAAACGGTCGTTTGAAATGATTTCCAAGCCCGCAGCTACTCGACCGTTATTTCGTAATACCTTATCGAAGAACGAGTATTAACTACATATTACGAAGTACTGGTGAAGGGTGGTGTACAGAGCGTTTCGAAGCTATATGAAAAAGCCTGAAAAAGGCCGAATCTGCGTGAAAAAAAATCGGTAAATATTGTACACCGATATTTCTTCATGCGATTACCTACCTAATTCGCATTTAATTATGCTCGTGACAATCGGTAGAATCAATTCATACGCAAACTGCATCAGACATGAGAAAATGAGAAGGTGTAATTTAACCCTTAGCAAAATATTGTTTAGATTATTAAATAAGGCTGGTATCGAATCAATTACTAAACATTTAAGTATTTCGTATGAGGTGTTATATCAATTTCATATCCACAGAATTAAAAAAAATGATATAGAATAGAATTATTCTAGGTTGGAAAAAATGTTTAATTTTAAAGTTAGAATAGCTTCGAATGCAAAGGGTTAAGACAGTAGAATCATTAAAATCATCATTTCCAACCTATTAAACATATTAAGAAAGGAAATCAATTTCTATTTCATTCCAGTTTGTTGTGAGTCACACAGAAAATTTTTATTTTGCATAAAGATTCGTTGTCTAAACATTGTTCAGGAGTGTAGTCACTTTCCATGCGACAATTTCAATTCCTCGTTTCATTCGGATAGCGGAGGTTCCGTGTTTTAGCATCGTGTTCGGGATACAGTTATTGGTCGCGGTCGCCGACGAAGGTGGTGGGAAGTGCACGATTGGTCGTTGTATAGGTATCTATCTCTCTGGTGGTAGTCAGCGGTAGTCACCCTTCTTTTCTCCGCCACGAAAAGACTCTTGAAATAAATTGAAAATGGCTGGTATCGCCCCGCTCTCGGATAAGTGATACCTACATCACCTACACGCACACCGGCCGCCACAGAATTCCACGGTATTCTTTCGCGTATTCGAAACGCGCAATTCTCAATCACGGACCTCCCTCCCTCCACCTCCGATTCCCTCCCCTCCCGACAATCCCGATCGCTTCGAATCCACGTGAATGGCCGGATCAATTAAAACGATGTTAAAACGTTATATCAATCGCGTATACCCGCCGATTCGAGCCGATTCGACGGAGGGAAATTAAAATCGGAATAAAAAGGGCGCAGCTTCTCGACGGTAATCGAAACCGCTCGGAGAATTAACGAATTCAATTCACCGGGCTCGGTTGACGCTGTGTATATGCATGTACGTGTGCGTGCATGTATGTATGTGTGTAAATATATATACACACAACTATCCTTCATTTTTCTGCTTTTCTCGTTTTGCCGATGCCGATTCGGGGGACGGGGCTCGGGCCGCGCGCAATGGCGGTAAACAATGTGAATATGAATGGTGGAAATAAAGTTTGAGTAAAAGTTCCAGTTCGGAAATTTGTATGAAATAAAATATATGAGAGCCGGAGATGTACAGGCAGCTCCAGCGAACGGGTTCCAACTGGAAAATATATTTCTGGTGTTTTCATTTTCTGACAGCGGGATAAATTATGTGCCACCCTCGCCACGAGAAATATGTTTCCCAGGAGAAGCGGAATATTATTTTATTCGTCGTATTTATGTACAGGAAGGACGCGGAGTGGCATGTGACTTGGGAAGAGCGATGCAACTATCCTCCGATGGTCAAATAATTTGGAGAAACGTCGATAGTCGCGCTGTTTGAGCCAGTGTGTTCGTGCCATTCTCTCGTTGCAAGTGTGTCACGTACATTTTTTTTTACGATGTTCGTATACAGGGTGATTCTGGGAACTGGGACAAGTTACTGATCTTTTGTCAAGTAAAAATAAAAAAAAAACCGATGCACCCGCCAGTAACAAAAAACTTGGATTGCATTAATGAATACAGTGCTATTGCACCTGGCGAGTGCATCGGTGCATCCACATAAAAAAGAAGGTCGTAGGAAGTAAGGAAGTAAGGACGCATTATGACATACGATTTTGTTCTATTTTTACTGAAAAAAAAGAGCAGTAACTCCTCCCAGTACGTTTGCACAAACAAGTTGAAATCAAGAATGATTCGTCGACTTATTAAAACGATTAAAAGAAGTAGCACAGTTTCATTTTGTTTAATGATAAATCTTAGCTTTCCGGGTACCGTTTCATCGAATAAATTACGCCGCTTTTGCGGAGAGAAAAATTGTCGGAAAATTAAACGAAGTTCACAGACCAGTTTGCGACCGAGATTCCCAATGTTCATAAGCGGTCTCCGGCTTTGGTCGATTAAAAGAAGCAAGACTGTCACGAACAGTTTCGGCGTTCGGGCTTCTCTGCATACATCTACATTACAAAAACGACGAGGATTAAGGGGCGAGTGGAGGGGAGAGAAGATAGAATTCTCGAGCGCGAACGATTCTGTCGAACGGAAATGCAATTCGCGGCGGTAGTCAAGTCTCAGCTCGAGTCGACAGATAGATAGAGTCAAGATTCAATTAGCTCTAGCTGTCAGCTGCATGATACTCGTCGATTCAATACACCTTTCCTGTTCGTGTAGCTCTGCACATGTTTCGCCGGGGCGCGCGAGCGCGCTTCGCGTTTTCCCTCACCAACACGCGTCCCCGTTGCCCGTGTGTGCGCACGTTCAATTTCTTGGTCGTGTTGGTGTGCTGTATATATTAAACGCACGCACACGCGACACGTGTGCGCGCCTGTGCATACCGAAAATTAGCGAGCAGAGCGACCCCGTGAATTTTGGAAATGATTTTGCGCGCGGCGCGCGAGAGTGTGCATAAATTTTCGACGAGCTCGATTTCACCGAATAATGAGTCCGGCCATCTGTCGTAATGGAACCATCGACGATATTCAAATATTCCCGTGTCGAATGACAAAAAGAAAATGTTTTCGGACGTGTAAGCTCTGTTGTCACGTGTCGAACGCCCAGCCGACGTGATATCATTTTATCATTTATTCATGGGAAACCATTGGCATGTGTACAATAGAAATATATGTACACGCTCGTATCGATAATGTCAGCTTGGTATACATAATTTTAGTTCAGCAGGTCAAAAAATGATTTGGCTGTTGCGCGGACGTAAATTGCTTTGTGTAGGGCTCGCACTGTAGGCGCGAGTAGTCGAGAATGCAGTTTTTATAGTTACCTAATTCTTTAACACTAGGTTTACGGGACCCGTCAAAATGACGGGTTCTAATATTCTTAATTTTCGATTACTAAAATTGTTGAGATGCTTCCCTGAGAAATTATTTACCAGATTTATTTCTTTGGGTATATATTATTGGAAAAATAGCCAAAAATTTGGATAAACATATCATTGTTGTGTTTATAAAACAATGTGCGATAATTTTTTCTAGAGCTCCGTAAACCTAATGTTAATAGTGCCAGATGTTCACGTATGGTTTTATAAGTCCCTGGACCTCGTTCAATGTCCAGCTTTCAGCGGCTTTCCTTGCAACATTTAAGGGAAATCTGAACTTAGTGAATTACATAAAGATGCACGCGCGATAAGAAAATGAACATTCTAAACCAAATGTATCGATCAGTTCACAAAAATGACCTGGCGTTTTATGATACCTTATTCTAAACCAGGATAGTAAAAGAAACACCAGATGTGTTGAAAACCCTCGAACCTTCAAAGCCATAAATTAGCTGCTCCCTGAAAGTTAAGTGTCCACCAGCTTTCTTTTTGACCTGCAGTTCAGTTCCTTGTAGAAAATCTTCGAGTAAAGACGTTCTTTCCAAGCCGGTAAGTGAAGCATATTCGGTATAATTGTAATAGTGTTCATGTAACTATCCCATAATCCAACAGAAAATATCATCGAATGTGGAATCGATAGATTTTGGAATAACAAAGAATTAGAATCACAGTATTTGAAGATTGATCAATTTCATTCAGTTTCGAATTTATTCATTCGCCAATGGTCATATCATGTTGCAAAAAACCGATTCTCGACTGTCAAGGGTGTTTTAATAAAAACTTTTTCCCCCAATCGACATCCCACTACCCATTAAGTTCCTCTAATTCAATGATGCTAACTAGTCACGATATAGTTCCTAATCATCCAACCACCGCACAGTGGGGTATTTGCCCGAAAAACGGGAATAAAATATTGTAGCGTTATTTACGGGCTCAGGGTCATAAAAAAGTTTGTCGTTGGATTCATCTTGACGCCAGCTATGAGATTATGAAATAAAAAATGTACTTTAACATTTAAAAAATCAAAATAATTTTTATTTTTTGTCGAAAAATACATTTTTTTGAAATTTTAAATATATAATTTTGTACATGTTTCGATACTGTTCAACTTTTATTGGAACCATTTCGTCGTCAGATTATCCGAACTCTTGAAAAGTAGTGATAATGATTACGACGATGCTTTGATTACGATGATGTACAGAGTTGAGATAGGTGTACAAACTCTTCACAGATTTCATTCTGTTATCATCTAAATTTGTATTCATATTAATATTTCAACATTACCAATCATTCTGTAAGGTGCGGTGCAGGTGTACTACGCGTACGCTGCGACTTTCCATGCTCATTTCTACTTAAATTAGTTATAACTCTCCAATCAGGAAAAATCCGGATGAAATTTTTGTTGGACTATGATCGCAAAGCTTTATAGAATGTAATGGTACAAGAAGGAGTGCTCAATTCAGTTCAATAGTATACCAAAATCGTCAATAAAGTTTTGAAATTGAAAAAATTTACAGAATGATTGGTAATGTTGAAATATTAATAACTACAAATTTAGATGATAACAGAATGAAATCTGTGAAGAGTTTGTACACCTATCTCAACTCTGTACATCATCGTAATCATTATCACTACTTTTCAAGAGTTCGGAGAATCTGACGACAAAATGGTTCCAATAAAAGTTGAACAGTATTGAAGCATGTACAAAATTATATATTTAACATTTCAAAAGAATTTATTTTTCGACAAAAAATAAAAATTATTTTGATTTTTTAAATGTTAAAGTACATTTTTTATTTCATAATCTCATAGCTGGCGTCTAGACGAATCCAACGACCTACTTTTTTATGACCCTGAGCCTGTAAATAACGCTACAATATTTTATTCCCATTTTTCGGGCAAATAACCCACTGTGCACCGTCCAAAGAATTGTTTAGCTTAGAGTTACATATTGTGTGGTAGGTTTTCTTATGTTTGTTGACCCCTGTTATTATTTGACTGTAAAATTTTTATTCAATAATCATTTAAAAAAAAAAACCGATTCTCGTCCGATCATCGAAGTTATACAGCGTTAAGCGTGGTCAGTACTTGGATGGGTGACCGCCTGGGAACACCGCGTGTTGTTGGCTCTCTTTTTTTATTTCTAATTTCAATATTCCGATTGATATTTCTTTTGCACTAAAATATATTTTTTTATCCGTTGCATCGGATGCTCCCTGAAAGTTAAGTACCCACCAGTTTTCTTTTTGACCTACAGTTCAGTTCCTTGTAGGAGATATTCGAGTAAAGACGTTGTTTCCAAGCTGGTTAATGAAGCATATTCAGTATAATTGAAACAGTATTTATTCAACTATCCCATAATCCGACAGAAAACATCATCGAATGGAGAATCGATAGATGTTGGAATAACGGGGAATTACAATCACAGTATTTGAAGAATGCTCAGTTTCATTCAGTTCCGAATTTATTCATTCGCCAACGACCATATCACGTTGCAGAAAACCGATTCTCGTTACCTGCTCCGCGGTAATAAACACATAGATTCACAAATCACTAAAGCTCGTTCAACATTTCTTGCCAATAGCCGCATATTCTATAACAAATACTTATCTCGCAGAACCAAAATCATACTATATATGCTCCTAGTCAGACCAATTATCACTTATGCAGCTCCCACATGGTGGAACACCAATCATACAACCATGGAAAAAATCCGCTCCCTAGAACGAAAATGCCTGCGCGCCTGCCTCAATCTTTATCGTACTCGGCGATCCAACTGGAAACATTACGTCAGTAACCAAATACTATACAATACGGCTGAAATCCCCAGGATTGATTCCTTTATTATCAAAATAATCCGCAATTACTACAGCAAACTACCTGCCATCGATAATGACATCATCCGCTCAATAATCTACCAAAACCCAACCGACTCTCAAATACAACTCTCCAATGGTTATACCACCCCCCAGGCTTTCTTATACTGCGACCAAGCTGGGCTGATACAAGACTCTAATAATACAAACTTAATTTATCACTGGAAGCGTAATAAAGCTGATAAACGCATATCGTACCACCACCTTGATCTCACAACAAACAGAGACAATTTCAAATACTCGCGCTCCATCCCCAAGATAGACTACCACGATTTCCATCGTCTAGACAATAAAAGATACTGGTGGCTTTCTTTAAATGATGCCCATATAAAAGATCTTCGCACTCGGAGAGCCAGACAGCTACAACAAACCAGGGCCCAAAGATTCCCTAGGATCACAATACAATAATAAAAACTGTAATACGTTAGATGACCAGCAAGGCTCGATTGCCCATTATATTTGTTACTCCTCTTGTAAATATGTAAATACATCTATCCTTAAGTCTAGTTCGTAAGTAGCCACTAATTACACTAAGTTAAGTACCTCAACCAAAGAATGATGCAGGGGTTTTTTCGTATTAAAATTATTTCCCTTTTTTTCCCCATGCGCTTCGTCCCCAGATACTTTTAAGATACATTTTCTTACCTCTTAACTTATAGTCACCAAAGTTCCTAGTTACATAATCAGCGACCAAAGATATGTAGACCTAAGAGACTCGCAACTGTGCGAGCATTTAGATATTCATTTGCAATACTGTTGGTAGTTTTTTTATATGTTTGTTGATACCTGAGAATAAGACTGTACTAATTCGATCAATAAACATGTTTATAATAATAATAATAAAACCGATTCTCGTCCGATCATCGAAGTTAAACAGCGTTGAGCGTGGTCAGTACTTGGATGGGTGACCGCCTGGGAACACCGCGTGTTGTTGGCTCTATTTTTTTTATTTCTAATTTCAACATCCATTTCAATATTCAAAATTTATATTTCTATCCGTTGCATTTTAAATAATTCTGCTGTGTCAAAAGGAAGTTTAAAAATCTTCTATACAGTAATATACTAAATATTCGATTACATTACTGTGACTGACTCGGTGGTTCACAATTGAAATTAGTATTACCGTAGAATGATAAAGTGTGTTTAACTGTAGAACCTTTCGTGATCATAAATAGTGGTCAGAAATCTAGCACAAAAATACTCTTCGAAATGACGTCGAAAGAATTAGCATTTCATTAAGTGTACCTTGCACGAACAAGTTTTCGATCTACGGTGAATGGAGAAATGGTTGGAACATTCTGTTGCATCTTCGACCTCCGCCCGTTTCTGTTCTTTTCTAATTAATATTTCATCGAGAGCCCCCATTGATCCGGCGCGCAATTGAATGCCCCGAAGCACAGAAATCTTCCATTCAATTTGCGCTGAAAAGAAATTTCCGTTTCCTACAAAGGATATCATCCTCCGGGCCGTTGTGCGCTATCTAATAACATTTTGTATCCTGTCGATATTCCTGAATGGAGGAACTCGAGAAGAAAAAAAGAGATCTTTACAGCATCCGCGTTGCGCAACGGCGAAAAAAAGAATCTGTCCGGCCGAAATATAAATTGTGACTTAAAATTGATGTAGAAATTGTTGATTTTGCATAGAGATCGCTTAACACGAACTTCTCCAGCTGGATCATTGTTGAAATTCGATGGAGTCGCGGTGGATGGGCGGATCACAGATCGCGATCGCCAGGATGAACCGGCAATAAGCGGAAAATTAAAAGGCTGCCGATGACGATCAGTGTCACGGTGGAACGCTTATATCCGGTGTCATGTCGGTCACACATCCCCCGGGATCGCGACCGCATCCCCCATTCTTCGCGGCGAGGAACGCGGGGACGGAGAATCTTTTACAGGGTTACCAAACACGTTTAAATGCGGTTTCCTTCGGGGTGGATATGCACACACGCGCGTTCCACACACCGCAGGGGGAGGTGGCAGGTTTTCCCCCGGGTGCTCGTCCGTGTGTCGAGGGCCGATTGGTTCAGGCCGGTACATCTACCCCGAAGGAAGGGAGGCAAAACCGACGCGAACGGGAACGAATCGTAGAGAGGGGTGCAGAGAGAAAGACGGAGAGAATAAGATGGGGCAGAAGGGGAAAGAGCGACGGGAAAGAGGGAGAAAACTAGAGAGGGTAAGAGAGGGGGAGAGGAAGATAGGAAGCAACGGTGGAAGGGAATCCAATATAACTGCACACACGTTTATAGGGTCGATGGGAATATATTGGAGCGGATATTGAAATACTTGTTGGTAGTTTGAGTCGAAGGCGAGAGATGCCTTTCTCGATGCCATCTTGATTGCGCAATCGAGGCATCGGTCCACGAGTACAGAATTTGACGATAAAGATGGTACGGATTATAGAATCCTGGACGGGGAACCTCTACACCCTGTGGACCCCCCTGCACTCTAGCCCCGTCCTCGTCTGCCCCCCCCCCCCCCCCCTTCCCCGGCGTTTATTCGCTCGAGATCGCACCTAGCGCCACCCTGCCTCCCACTGTTTACGAGGAGGTCGCATTGTTCCGGTGAACGATGGTCGAGGCGAGCTGGAGTTTTGATAGTTTGTCGGCGGCGCGGCGGTTGCGTCCAAAGGGTTGAAACGCGGACGCGAGACCCGTTTAACCCTTCGGGAGGATGGATTGTCAGTTTCCTTCGGTACGATCGACGTTACATGATCTTACAGTTGTTATAATAATCTCTTAATTATTATCCCTACAGCTATCTTCAAATTCTAGAATGCGAACGCAATGCATGAGAACACATTCTGCAACGAATAATCGAATAATCTTCTCTAATCAATTTCTAAATATTCCTCAGAGCCGGTACAAAGTTCGTTCGACCATAGTTTGAATTAAAAAAGAACAGCTTGGAAAAATTCTAAATAGTTCGTGGTGTGTTTTTTCTTTGGCGGACTCTCTATAAATTTTTGAATTGAACTCTACCCAACTCGAATCGAATTTTACAGTACATTCGAGCGAGTACGGCGCGGTCTGTGGGCACCGATGTCCCGTGGCCGCAATTCCTCGCCGGAAAAGTCACCGAACCGTGCGGGAAGATCCACGGATAAGATGAGGGTCTCGTTTGATCGCGCGGGTCGCTTGAAATGAGGTGAAAAACCAACCCCGAGACCGTATCGCATCCTTTGCCCGAGACATCGGTTCCGAACAATTATACTCGGAACAAGAAAAACCCCTTTCTCGACAGAGCGATGCGGCGCGATGAACGCACCACCGCGCGACGATATTAGTATAATAATCGGGGGTCGGGTTGTGTGTAGATTACACGAGACAATGGAGAGACTGAAAAGAGACAGAACAGGGAACAGAAACCGAGGAAAGAAGCGGGGGTTGCTCGATTTCCATGTGTGTGCCCAGGTGGTCGAACACGGTAAATTATTTCATATCTGTTGACCCGCCGCGCTCGTCTTTCTGATCTTCTGCTCCAAATGATCAATTAATCCGGAAAGAGTTTACTAGATGGTTATCCGGGGACCATTGTAGACCGTTGTTCCACCCTTTTGTCGGTTTTGCACGATGCGTATAGTTGCCACGATGGGTCCCCGATCGTCGTGCGAGTCTCACAGTCAGTTTTTAACGAGCCTCGATGCGTACACTGATCCCTTTTGTGATTTGTGACCAGCCGCCGCTGCAATGGCGGCTCGAGCGTCTCGGTGTTTAAACTCTAGACAATTATTCGCCCTTTCTTATTTTAATTTTACGCTATCGGCAAATCGCATCGACACACGTCTCGGAAACCGGTAGTCTCGTCGTTTCACTGCTTTTAAATTCTTAAGTTTCATGTTCCGTCTTTTTGTGAAACACAGTGGATGAACGAATATAAATAGTCAGGCACAATCAGTCCAGTGTTGCGATGATTATTTGACCGCGGATCTTTATGCAAAATAAAAATTGTCTGCATCGATTGCGAGAAATAGAAACCAAACTGAATGTATTTGAATAGAGGAGAAATCATATATCGACTTCTTTAACACGTTCGGCGCCCAGCGTGATTCGGTTGAGTTTCTCGCGGGGCCCAAATCCGACTGTCGGAGCGCCAGAACGTAAACAGAGAGCGATAAGTAGGAATAACAACGACGTAACTCGAGTAGGCCCGTGCGTTGTAAGCGATAAGTTCTTCGGAAAGAGGACTGCGAGGGATCTCACTGCAGTTATCCCGGATCATTCATTCAGTCGAGAAGCATACTTTGTGCGACAAGCACAGTGATTTTTTTACCCTCAAAATGTTCATTGCACCGCGTAAAAGTATAATTGATAGTGAGGAGAGTAGCGATAGAAGTAGTGAGTTTTAAAGACCAGTTTTACTTCGGTGCTTGTTCCATTAAATATCTTTTGAAAAGGCAACTGAAAATCTTATTTAACTTCAACAAGAAGAGCGTCACCCATATATGGGTGACGAGGCGCCGAACGTGTTAAGTTTTACAATTATCCAACAATTTTGAATTTCATCTACTCATGCTATAAATGCATGAAGATCCGCAGTCTATTGATTGTTTAACACTCAACTGATCGGCCTTTTCTTGAAAAAGTAATTTGCAGTTTACGTTCACTGTTTTGGAGACAGAAAATGGGAAAGATTTCTCTCCGATAAGCGTGTAAGGATGAAAGTATATCATAAACACGTAAAGAAAAATGTGAGAGTTAATTTTCTTTGGACAAAAGGAAGTCTCCTCGGCCGGGTTTCGATATTTCCAGGTGACAATGGATCTCTTTGTGCTCCGCGCCCGGCTAAAACAATGTACACATTGGCGAAACGATTGAATGGTTACCACGTTCTAAAAATCAGCGCATTAGTGTGTACGGCGTGGGTGGAAGCGGGGAATGGTTTTTAACCGTCGCCGGTTGTCATCCCGTGTCCTTTCAAACAATAACGAGAGGACAATGACTAGTTTGAGGTCCGCGGACAAAGCGGGTGTAGGCATGCTCAAATGGCACTTATAATGGCACTTATGAAAAGGAGCCGTGAGCCTAAACGTACCTACCTGTATCCCCCGCAGATACACGCCCGGTAATCGTGGGTACGATTGCAAAACCCTTTCACCGATCGGATTCATTGTGCGGCCCGATCCAGTACAACGCGTCCATTCTCGCTCGATAACCACGTACGGATCGCGCAAAGCCACGCTTCGGGCACTTCTTCCACTTCCGATTATCCGTTACCATTTATTTTTCTCTGCCCCGACCAATGTTTGTATAGACGACCATGCTCGATTCGATCCCACGAGAAGCGTTCGCCTATTGTCGAAGCTTCGAGGATTTGTTACGAGTATTCTTTCCGTCGGAAGAGTTCAACTATGGTGGCCATTTTTTTTTTTGGCCCACGAGGATAACCTCGATCCTCTTAACGGCGAATTAACGAGCTGATCGATACCTGGAACCCCGCAGGCTCGTTTGTCCAACAGATTTTCACTGGAGCCAAATTTTGAGTACAAATTGGACTGTTCGACATCGTCACGCGTAAAATTAATTTTATACACTCTGCCGTTCAACGCTAGGTTCGTGGGGCTTGTCGAAATGTCAGGTTCTAATATCTTTAATTTACGAAACATTTGGATAGATACATTCGCACTAGTTTTACAAAGTAGTCTGGAATAGTCGCTTTGAGCCATGAATAAAGAGACAGATATACGTTTTATCGCGTGGCTCTCTCACGACAAATAGAATCTACACCGCAGGAAATATCTATCGAATAGGGGAATCAATTAGGACACAATAGGAGGAAAAGCTTAGCACACCGTCGACCTAATTTCCCGAAAAGGACAATCTTTCTCACGTATCTTTCGTTGCTGATCGACGAGAACCTAATACGATCGACCTCCATTTCCGACATGGAGAAACTGCTACAGCTTGCGGAAGAATGGTTCAGGGTAAAAAAAAAGGAAGACGAGGCGAACAGAGAGATGTTCGGTCCCCTAATTAACCCAATTCAAGGATCCGTGTGTTCGTGAAGTGAATCTTTGTTACGTCCCGATGGCAGCAAAGACAGACGGGCGCACGCGCGTCCAGCTTGATCGAGGGTGAACACGGGTCTGAATAAAACCTTTTTACATGGCCACGAAAAATAAAGGACGTTTAGGAGTGCCAGGGGGCAGAGACAGAAAGAAAAAGAGAGAAATAACGAGTGAGGGAACGGGGGCAGAGAGGGTGCCGCGAGAGGAAAGGAAGAAAAATCTCGGATTTCCTCGTTCGGCTCGCCCTTGTCTTTCGCCCTCTCGAGTTTCCTGGATCGTTCTCACCACGCCCAGCAATTTGCCTTGTGCTACAACTTTGCGATCGATTATTCCTCGATTACGGTGTAACGAGATATCCATACCACGCGCACCGGTGGCCCCCATTGTTCGGGGGCTGGAAACCGGCGCAGTCCGTTCTTACGTTAATGCCCACGGCCCATGGTACACGGGGACCTGTCGTGAAACAATTATACCCGGAGGCCTAGCCACGCATTCATTTCGAATTACACAATGTGTCGCCGCCGCGGCCATTGTCGAACCACCGCTCCTGATTGACAGAGAAAGGATACGGCAAATCGGTAGGGCACAATGCCCGCCCGGGGAATCCCGGCTCTAAGGAGGTTCGGAGAAGCCTTCCCAAAATCAGTTTCGCGTCAAGACGTAATTTAGATCTCGGATCTTGTAAACGGAGATATTTCGTGGCCCGCTCGAGTGGTTTACCCTACTTCAAGTGGTTCGCCGTGGCGCGCGATGGTCTTTAATCCCCGATCGACGAATACCGGGTCACTTTGATCCGGCTTGATCAAGTGCTTTCGTCCTGGATGAAGATCTATTTATGTATATATTTACTTCATAAAATGTCCTATTACATGCATCATCGGCACTTTATGAAATGTCAGAACAATTTAGCAGAGGACTGTCTGTATGCTATGCCAAAACTTGACGAATTGCTAAATGTTCTTGCTAGAAAAATGAATATTCTGAACTAAATGTATCGAACAGTTCACAAAAATGACCTGGCGTTTTATGATACCTTATTCTAAACCAGGATAGTAAAAGAAACGCCAGATGTGTTGAAAACCATCGAACCTTCAAAGCCATAAACTAACTGCTCCCTGAAAGTTAAGTGGGCACCAGCTTTCTTTTTGACCTGCAGTTCAGTTCCTTGTAGGAAATCTTCGAGCAAAGACGTTCTTTCCAAGCCGGTAAGTGAAGCATATTCGGTATAATTGTAATAGTGATTATTTAACAATCCCATAATCCAACAGAAAATATCATCGAATGGGGAATTAATAGATTTTGGAATAAAAAAGAATTAGAATGACAGTATTTGAAGAATGCTCAATTACATTCAGTTCCGAATCTATTCATTCGCCAACGGCCATATCACGTTGCAGAAAACCGATTCTCGTCCGATCATCGAAGTTAAACAGCGTTGAGCGTGGTCAGTACTTGGATGGGTGACCGCCTGGGAACACCGCGTGTTGTTGGCTCTCTTTTTTTTATTTCTAATTGCAATATACCGATTGATACTTCTTTTGCACTAAAATATATTTTTTTATCCGTTGCATCGTATTACAAATCATGATAACTACTTACATTTTATCTACCGGAAGCCTATTAACACGATGCTCTTTGAAAGTTAAGTATCCACCAGTTTTGTTTTTGTCCTGCAGTTCAGTTCCTTGTAGGAAATCTTCGAGTAGACGTTGTTTCCGAGCTGGTAAGTGAAGCATATTCGGTATAATTGTAATAGTGTTTATTTAACTCTCCCATAATCCAACAGAAAACATCATTAAATGAGGAACCGATAGATTTTGGAATAACGGAGAATTAGAAACACAGTATTAGAAGAATGCTCAATTTCATTCAGTTCCGAATTTATTCATTCGCCAACGACCATATCACGTTGCAGAAAACCGATTCTCGTCCGATCATCGAAGTTAAACAGCGTTGAGCGTGGTCAGTACTTGGATGGGTGACCGCCTGGGAACACCGCGTGTTGTTGGCTCTTTTTTTATTTCTAATTGCAATATTCCAATTGATACTTCTTTCGCACTAAAATATATTTTTTTATCCATTGCATCGGATGCTCTCTGAAAGTTAAGTACCCACCAGTTTTCTTTTTGACCTACAGTTCAGTTCCTTGTACGATGTTCGAGTAAAGACGTTCTTTCCAAGCTGGTTAATGAAGCATATTCAGTATAATTGGAACAGTATTTATTCAACTATCCCATAATCCGACAGAAAACATCATCGAATGGAGAATCGATAGATGTTGGAATAACG
>CM052193.1:2824003-2893096 GCA_028455805.1 Lasioglossum figueresi
TTTTATAAATTCAATAATTGCAAATTTACCTACAAATGACAGAACAGTATAACTTACTTTCAGAAAAACTGTCAAATATGATATAAATTAATCACTTCCAATGGAACCATTTTTATAAATTCAATAATTGCAAATTTACCTACAAATAACAGAACAGTATAACTCACTTTCAGAAAAACTGTCAAATTGATATAAATTAATCACCTCCAATGGAAGCATTTTTATAAATTCAATAATTGCAAATTTACCTACAAATGACAGAACAGTATAACTCACTTTCAGACAAACTGTCAAATTGATATAAATTAATCACTTCCAATGGAACCATTTCCATAAATTCAATAATTCCGAATTTACCTACAAATAAGAGAACAGTATAACTCACTTTCAGACAAACTGTCAAATTGATATAAATTAATCATTTCCAATGGAGCCATTTTTGTAAAATTCAATAATTGCAAATTTATCTACAAATAACAGAAAAGTAACGTATAACTCACTTTCAGAAAAACTGTCAAATTGATATAAATTAATCACTTCCAATGGAAGCATTCTTATAAATTCAATAATTGCAAATTTACCTACAAATGACAGAACAGTATAACTCACTTTCAGACAAACTGTCAAATTGATATAAATTAATCACTTCCAATGGAACCATTTCCATAAATTCAATAATTCCGAATTTACCTACAAATAAGAGAACAGTATAACTCACTTTCAGACAAACTGTCAAATTGATATAAATTAATCATTTCCAATGGAGCCATTTTTGTAAAATTCAATAATTGCAAATTTATCTACAAATAACAGAAAAGTAACGTATAACTCACTTTCAGAAAAACTGTCAAATTGATATAAATTAATCACTTCCAATGGAGCCATTTTTATAAATTCAATGATTTGCAAATTTACCTACAAATAACAGAACAGTATAACTTACTTTCAGAAAAACTGTCAAATATAATATAAATTAATCACTTCCAATGGAAGCATTTTTATAAAATCAATATTTACAAATTTACCTACAAATAACAGAACAGTATAACTTACTTTTTCAGAAAAACTGTCAAATTGATATACGGGACGGACGAATGTTAAGGGAGTGAAATCGACCTTTGAAAATTCGACTGCTTCTCAGCACATATCTGCGAAGATAGATTTTTGCTTCGGTTTCTAGAAAAATGGACGAGCGTGGCGTCGCGACGATCGAGAGGAGGATCGTTACAGGTGCTCCTTTCACGCAGCGGGTCGCGTCCTGTCCACTTTGTAGATACAGCTCGTCCGCGAGATATCCTCGAGAGGAAGGAGGACGTTCGGTAAGAGGAGGTTCGACGAACGGCATTCAAAGGAGAATAGGGTCAACACGGTGTAGAACGATCGCGGTGGACTGTTACGAGCCAGCCAACAGATGAAAGAGACGCTTGGTAAAAGAAGCTGACGGGCCCGGACGGTCCTTGTTATTGTAGCCATAATGGATGGGCAAACAGGGGGGACACGATTGAAACCGTGGCAGGTAGAACCATGGCCCAACCAAGAAGAACCCACACGACCCGCGTGTGTACCTGCGTAAAAGCCGTGTCACGAGTCAAACATTACGCAAGAACACGTTCTAACTAGCCGGCTTGACCATCGGAGCCGTGGTAAAGTGACCGTTTGCGTGGGGCCCTTTGTCGGATACCGTAAGAGACCTTAAGCCACAGAGTCGTTAAAAAGTTGTCCACTGTATACATACAGCAACCCTGCTACTCTATACCGCGAGATAAATCCGCCTCGTAAACTTGTACGATGCAACGGGAACTAGCGGACCTTCATTGGTCGTTTTCTGGTTGTCAAACGGAACGAACTTGTCATTACCTTCCGTGAACGTGGAAGTTTTGTATAAAGTCTAGTTTTGTTTCAGGACTCTGTAAGAGTCGAGAGATACGTGGTTAAATCGATGAGGATCAACTTAGGGGAGCTTCGCAGACCCTGAGCTAATTAAAACAATCATATCATATATTATTTCCGACGCGCCAATTTTTATTTCGCACAGAGGTTCGCAGACCAGTTATCGATTTTGGTCGACACGAAATTTCTTGCGAAATTGGTTTTCTAATCGCAGCGAACGCGGAAAGGGACAAAAGGGTTGGGTCTACATATAGTTGCAGGGCGGATCGTCGGCGCAAAAGCCCGTGCACATTCAAAAGTTATAAACGAAAGTTCAGCGACGGGTGGCAGGATAGACCCGTTGTATTTCACTTACAATACGAAACGTATTTGAATGGGAACAGGAACCGGCGAATTCCATTGGTAGGGGATGATCGCGGGGTAGGCGGCGCGGCTGCCGATGTTCGCGGTGGAAACGGCGCCGTAGCAAAAGGACGGCGAGGTCGGAAGGGGAAGGGGTATCGGTGGGGGTGGATCATTGAAATGGAAATGCCATTGACGCAAAGTGAAAGTAATTAATGGAATATGCCCGAGCGATAGAATGAATTTGATGGCGGCGCGGCCTTGCCGTACGAACTGCGGCCGGAACAGTGAAATACGCGCGAACCGAGGGGAACACGGGGGTGGCGAAGTAATAGCCGAGAAAAACGGGGAACGGCTTCGAAGGGGTGAAAAGGTCAAAACGGGAGAATTCGATTGTGCGAAGAATCAAATTACTGCGGCTCGAAATTAAGGGGGTATTCCTGCTTTTTTTCACTAATCTACAGGAATTTCTTTCTTGCACAGGTATTCACGGTTGCTTGAAGTACACGAGTTATTTCTTCAAAGTGGAAATAATCGAAATCACGCGAGTTAAATATATATTTTTGTAAAGAGTGTTTTATAAAAGTTTAGAACATTGAAATCGCTCGCAGGGGATGTTTTTAGTCGAAGGTGTGGTTTTTTAAATTGTTGGGGGCGAGTACCGATAACTTGGTAGAATTTGTCAATAAATCGTGTTCACAATTCTACACACGCGAGAGAAAAGAAACGGAAAACGAATCCCCGGAAGAAAGTAGTCTGGACCAGAAACAGGGGAGAAACCCGTTAAAAAGTAAGAAGACGGAAAAGAACGCGGAACGGTAACAGGGTGGACAGGGTGTGAAGGGGTCGGCAGAAGTGGAGGAAATTTTAATAGATTTAATTAATATTTCATTTGCATGCTATTTCCCGCCCTCCTCGAGTTCCCCATTCTCTGTAACCGTGCAGAGTCGGACGCAATTCGTACCAACACACAGACAAAAATGGCTACGGGTGCGTCCGGTAGCTGAGAAACCAACGATGATATATAATCCCGCGTACATCATTCTCCGGAAGTATTCAGATACTCGGCGCAATCGAGTTAGGCTTAGTCATTAATTTCTCATACCGTTCGTTCATTTATTCGCTTCGTTCACTTATTTAATCTACTGTACTCCTTCCTCTCTTTTCATATTGATGTTCTACAGTGTCTTTTTCTTCACTTTATTTTGATCACTTTATCTCTTGCGTGTTGTTATATTTGCAATACAGAAGTATACTATTTTACCATAAAGTATTTCGCGGAGACAATTTAAATGAACTTTCTCCTGATTCTAATTTATGGAATTCGTAAGACATCCTCGGTCTAATTACAAAGAAGTTAAGCTGCGATTTAGGAGATGGGTATAGTCACGCCCTCGACGCGAAATTCATGCACACGTTCACGGACCAACTATGATACTCAAAGAGCGAGGAGGAGGGAGAGCGAACCGGAGGGAGGAGCAGGAGACAGAGGAATACAGAGAATGCGGGGATTGGCTCTCTCTCTGTATTTCAATTTAGCCGCTCCATTGTTAGATACTAATATTATTCAGTTGGGAATTGTTTCGTGACACCCCACGCGGACTTTGTGTGCCCGTGGCCTCCGTGATCGTGCCTCGGGTTCTATTACTCTGTTTCTCTCCATCCCTCTCCCTTGTCCTTCTCCGACCCCCCCCCCCCCCTAACTCCTGAAAACACCCTCTACCCCCTTCGGATCCATAGCGAAGCTCCTCGCCGACGCACCCACTCCCGCTTCATATCCCGAGGAAGATAATAAAGTATTGCCCAATGAAATACCTCGATATACCGGCAGAAATAGAGGCGAAACGGTTCACAAAGGTGCCGACACCCGCGCGTGATCCTCGCGAGAATTCCGGGGACCCGGCGACGCTTTTCGTTTCGACGCGACGACCCGAGGAAAATTTCATTTACTATCTATCAGTCTCTTCTTTCGCCCCCCTCCTCCCTCTTTCTCTCTCTCTCTCTCTCTCTCTCTCTCTCTCTCTCTCTCTCTTTGTGCGTCTCTCGGCCGCAGACAAGCGAATTCGACTTCACAGCGCGCCACGTTTACAGCTTTATCTGAAGAACAACCCCTAACTCCCTACCCTTGATTTTCTGAAAATTGCTTCTTCATTTATATCGGTGATAAAGGCCGTGTCAATTACGATGTAAAGAGAAGAAGGGATATTTGCTTTTATAATCGAAATCCACATTCTTTAATCATTTCTTATATTCTTATCGATTCGTCAGAGAATTCTTCACGTTATGGACCACATAGTTACATGGATACCTCGAAAGTAAGCGTTCAAAAACCAATAAACAAAGCTGCGAATATTCGCGAGCACCGTGGACTGTGTAATTATCGAAAAGGTCCGTCCTCGACGGTCCGAAAACACGCAAATATCGTATCCAGCGTAATTTCCGAAGACAAGTGGAATTTCCACGCGAAACTCATCTCGAATTCTACAGTACAGTTCCAAAATCCACTTTCGAAATTCCTATTCGAACATTTTAATGAACACAGAAATGTCGAGTGGTGAAAAAAGCCGGTTCGTATACACCTTCGATGGGGGTGGCTCGCCGGAAGGGATGGTGGAAAATCGAATGCCTTTACGGTCGGCGCAGGAACGGGAAAAGGGTGGAAAAAGCAGGGAAAAGGGAAACGGTGGCTGTCCCCGTTACGAGTGTCCGGATGGTACCATCGTATCGTTGCATATACAGTCGCTGAAATTTGCACGATCTGCTGCACTTTTTATGCAAAATAAACATTTTCTTTTTGTCGATTACAGGGAACTGGAACCAAATGAAAATTCGTTTCTTCCATTACCGTTGCTATAACAAGAGTACCGATCTTTTAAATGTTCCCGTTGAAGAGAAACGCTACCCTGTGACGCGAAAATTTGCAAATTTGCGTAAGCAGCGTGTTGCTGTATTCGTGCGACGAAGCCGTATCGGTCCTCGTCGGACAAAGAAACAAACCCTGACCGTCCTGTTTGCCGACGTTCGGCAACACTATACACTCTTCCCCGATCTACGACAGGGTTTAAAGGAGCTCTCCTCTCCTCTCTCTCTCTTCCTCTATCACTTTATGGATCGGCTTCCACGCGCACTTGTGCCAGCCGCCGCGGCACGAGCAAATACGTGGGTGCACACGTGTACACGGTCGATACAGGTAGAGGGTGAAGCTCGTCGTACCCGGCCGGAGAGGAGAGAACGCCAGAGCAAATATTGATGGAAGTCGAAAAAATTTTAAAAGCCGTACACACGCGCGCGCGCACACATACACCCGCGGCTACACGCTAGGACGCGACGCACCGCGTTTCGGGTAGCTTTCCCGCGGATCGAGATTTTCAAGTATTCGACAAATATCGATGTTTCCCGTTCATCTTATACCGGGTGATTCGTAACTGGTCGAGCATCGAGCATGTCGCGATCGGCTCTCGAATTCGATGCGATTTTCGAACAGCGTAAACGATACACCCGTTCTTCGTTATAAACCCTTCGCACTCGAGGTGATTTTAACAGGGAGGCTAACTACTGGGTAGACGTTAAAGCACGCTTCATGATTATTACTAATTACTCACTGTAACAGCAGTAATCGAAGCGGCCCCGACCTACAGTCTCCCATGACCCTTTCACCCCCGCGGTTCAAGCCGATTCATTCTCCCCCGTTTCAACAGGATCGGTTTCCAAGTCTCCGGGAAAGGCGAGCCCTTTCCACGAGACCCGGTGACGAGGCTTAAAATTCCATTTCGTCGAGGAGATCCAAAGAGAAAGAGTAAAGAGAGAGAGAGAGAGAGAGAAAGCGTGCAAGAAGGACAGAGAAAGAGAGAGGGTGGAAACAGGATAGATCGAGCCTGGTTTGGTATAACAGGGGGGTTGTTGCACTCTGACTGCGGATTAAACCTCGCCCCCCCTGCTCCCGGTAGCCTGATCGGAGCGATGAAGAACGGAGGGGAGCCATTATGCTCCATTATGAATGGTAACCAGTAGCCAAAGGAGGAAACTCCGCGGGGTGTCGATATATTGCCACCCCTGGAGCCAGCCAGCCACCGCTCGTAAATAATAAACGGGCCGTGGCATTATAATGCACCGGCGTGCACCACCGGCGGGGGTACAAATTGCCGGGGTATATAACGCCGGGCGCGTGTTCAGGCATCGACCTATCGGATATACGCCTTGTAGAGGCCAATCGATTATCGGTATTTCATCGATACGTGTACCAGAGGCAGCCTGCCGGTGCACGCCGCGCCCGTAATTATTCGAGTATCGTGTGTGCCGGGAAAAGTGATTTCATTTGGCCAAGTCGAACCCCTCGTCGTACCCACCCCTTTGGAAAATCATTTCTGTACTTTTTTCTTCCTTTTTTCATTTCTTTTTCGGCTGCTCGCGGAAAGGAGCCGGCTGATGCGATAATCAAGGAGTTCTGTTCGTTTTCAGTTCCGCGCCCCCTAGTTGATGTCTTAATGTTTTAAGATATCGATTTATTTATTTGTTACTTTCGAGGATAATAATCCACCCCTCTGAAGAACGATTCTTGTAGTTCTCTCTTTATTTTTAAGGGATTTTCTTGATCTCTAGTTCTGCAGTTGATTTATAAGAGGTTAAATCAATCAAATTCATCGGTGAGATTAATGGCACAGAGAGATGGAAATTAAACCCCTCGTTAAAATCGATTTATTTCCTATTTTTACCTGTTAGCGGCGAAGAATCGGCCAAACGATCGATACAATATTTTATTGGTACTTGAATTTCATGATCACAGGATGTTCATTTGCAGTTTGATTATGTCGAAACTATTTCTGGCAGTTTTGCAAGGAATAATTCGACTATAAGAAAACGTTTGATGTAGTTTTCCTTGTTGAACACTAGGCCACGAGGTTCGATTAATTCCCAGCCGTGTGCAATTTTTCTGTCAGGTCGACCGAAGGAAAACGCGATATCGCGTTCTGTCGTTGAAAACGTTTTCAGGCTGTAGGAGAAATTACTAGAAAAAATTAGCGGGAATATCGGATCGGGGAAAGTGAATTCCGAGTCTCCTCGAGCTCCACTTTCCACCTTATTTCTCGATTTTGGAAGTATCGCGAAACTTGCGATTTTTATCTAGAAATTCTCTCTATCGATCGGAAATGCGTGCACAAGAAAATGTAGTACGAACAATATTAAACCTTGATAATTCTGGCATTCGAAAGTTTAGTCCGATTGATCTATCAAGTGTTTCACGGTACATTTATAGGGCATGAATCGATCTAGATCGCGTGCAATAAAATGCATTATTAAACACGGATTACATATCGACTTCGGATCGAATCGAACAGTGGCACGGTGGGTTTCGAGCAGGAGAGAAAAAGGCGGGCTTACAACGACCGACGATTTCCCGATAATTTGAGTTCGGATCGGTAATCGAGTGGCAGAATCGATTAGCCGCGTCGCCGGGAATCCATTCGCGGGAAATCGACCGCTCGGGGATCCCCGGTGGGCTAGATCGAGCACGAAACCGATCCGATTTCAAAGATTTTCTGGGGGCTTGATCCCGTCCCATGCAGTTTTCTGCACCTGCGAACAGTATCCGTCATCCGATACCTTTTTCTCCTCCTGCCCCGAGATTCTCGTTCAGCTGGAAGATGTCCTTGTCCATCATGGTGTTCTCCTCCCTTGCCTGTCACCACGAATTATCCACGGAGCTCGGACACTGTACGAGAAAATTCTCCTCGATCATTTTCGTCCGTCGATTTCAACGAGTACGCACATCCCTCGTTGCATCTGTTGACTAGGATGACTGCGACGAATGGGAGAAAGGGTCGGACAAGTGTCTCTTCTCGATAGTTAGGCTCGCAGGAGTATCCTTGGGAAAATGTGACTTGAAATCGGTCGCCGATGGCAGGTGACATGGGAGAGTGGATGATCATACACTGATTTGGATCTGCGGAGGCGGAGGGTGCCGCGTCTTTCAGGTTCGGAGAATGAAGATCGTTTCCGATTGGTTTGTAACTTTTGATGTTTCTTGGTTTCGGGATGGCGACACATGGAGAATGGATGTTCTTCCGGTTGTGGTGGATGTTTGGATGTGCGGAGCTCGAGGATCACGTTTTTCTTAGAGGTTTTGAACATTTTAGTTTCGCTTGTCACGTATCGAAAATTATAGACGCGACTTCACAAGTCTGATGGTGATAAGAATTTTCAATCATTGAATTTAAATAGTTATTGCATAAGAGAGTCGGGTGAATGCGTTGCAACGCACACGAGAGTGTGGCAGTGACTCGCCGAAAGGTGGAGTATCAATATCTTATTTATTGTTCTTATATTCCGTCTATACATTTCTTCGGATAACATATGGTAACTACAAAGAACGACGCGTCCTAAAACATCTCGGTGCCGTTATACTTACAGGCAAACACTTATGTGTAATCATCGTAATGCGCACACGCTGCTGTCAACGATCCCGCGTTCCAAAAGCCTCGCTCGAACCGGAAGCCACGCGACCCTCCGCAACAGCGTTCTCGATTAATACAATGGTGTTAGATTAGCTAAAGCGATTCACGCGTATTTACAGATCCGCACGTTTTATCCGTTTTATTCTGATGTGCAGGGTGCGCCGTAATTGGCGGGGCACGCTTCGAGGACGGATTCGACGATTAAAAACAACTTCAAAGTTTTCTGAACACAGAGTGTGTTTATTAATCCTTTTCTTCCGTAGCAAATATGGCAGATATGTATTTAAACGCAATCAAATAATCGAGGAAAGCGTCCTCGCAGGAGACGCCATGCATTTTGCCACACCCTGCGTTCTGATACCTACACACATACTTCTTAATTACCGCTCGGTTTATCTACACATGTATAAAGGTATATCGTTACAACGAGGCCGCCATCTTTGTCCTTTCGAAACGACGCTGCCCCACGTCTGCACAGAACGTCTCCGAAAATCGAAACATTGGTTTGCGCTCCGATAGAGGATCTCAACGAAAATTTCGTTTCGAAACATTTAATTCCGTAGTCTACTAATTTTTTTCATCCGCAAAGAATAAATATTATCCTTCCTGTACCCTCTATCGGACTCCAAGATGGTGTCCACGTTCGGCAACGTCCTGCACACACGCGTCTCGGCGGTTTCCTTCGGAAGATCGAGTTAGTACGAAGTATACTTGCAAGCATGTTACTGGCCACCATTCGTGAGTCTCACCGACGATTTCGAAGGACCAGAAGGTATCCGCGGAGATCAATTCCTCTTCTCCCTTGTCGTCTTTGCGCGAGCCCGACTCCGCGATCGTTAATAACTCGAGGAGAATTCTTTTAGTCTTATAGTACGTTCTTCTCTCAGAGAAAGATCAGCGTTTACCTCCGCGAATTAGGTCACCGACGTCACTGCGTCGCGAGATCCAATCGCTTTATTACTCTAATCTCCCTTCGGCGTCCTATTCTCTGAAGGATTAAATTCATATACACGAGTTACAGAGTAGGAATTACTCGAAAACTTCTCCAAGTCTTGGCACCGTTCCTCTTTCTCAACCGTTGCTGAACTAGACGACCACCGTAAGCAGACTGGTATACTTAGAGGCAACGATACGATGACGCAGTGATTCAGTTCGCAAAAGGAACTTCTTTCTATTTTAACACGTCCTTCGTTGACTTCACCGTCTCGCTATTTCGTTACCTCCAAGCATACCGTTATATAATCACGTATACACTCAACTCCATCATCGATCCTCAGCATCCACTTGGTACACTCGTTAGAGTTCAACTTCCAATCGGAATTGTTCGAGACGTCGTCGGAGCGTCCAGCACAGGACTACGGATTCGAAGCGTTTACAGTTAAAGATTTCATAAAATCTAATGAGGTTTCCGTTTCTCAACACAGCGAACAGACTTTCGCTTGATCTCACTTTTTTGTAAACGAGTCCGTGGAGATCATTCGCGGCTATTCCACGTATCGACCGGTCCGTGTAAATGGAACCACTTCGTCGACCGCGTAGACAGCAATTGCAAAAGGTAATTCCGATGAATGTGAGACTAGGAGTACAACATAACTGGTCGGATGGAAGTGCAACTGAGAAAGTGAAACAGCCAAAGGGACGAATCCACGTTCATCGGAACTACATTGTCGGAAACACTGTCCGCGGGGTGGCCAAACTAATTCCAATTACTCATCCAGCACATTCACAATCCTCGCAATCGAACCCGCAACAAACCTCCAGATGCACGGTACACACCCCTCGCGAGATCGACTCTGAAAAGTTCACATCCAGTGTCCCGTACGTACCCGACCCAGAGGTCCCGTGGGCCCTAAGGAGCCTCCTGCTGACCGTGAAGTCGGGTCGGGTCAGTAGAAGGGCGCGGGTCCCTTGGCAACGCCATTTCGCCTCGCGAAGTCCCTCCTCCGGTCGTGCCAGGGCTATTGTAGGTATGACCAGGTGACGGGCTGCGCGTCGTCAGGTCACTCGGAGTAGCTGGTCTTGTCGCTGGCGTCGTCGGGACTGGTCTCCCGATAGGCGTCGCCGGTCCCGTTCGCGTGCAGGCTCTGATTGGGCGGCTTGATCACCGTGGGCAGGTAACCGGTGCCGGCGTACGGCGCCGCGAGGAACCTGTGTCTGGTCGAGGGGATCGGCGTGGTGCAGTATGCCGCTCGAGTCGCATAAGCGGCCGACACCGACGCCGATGCAGCCGCGGCTGATGCAAGCGCCCCTGCCAGAGGCGAGAACGCCGACTTCGGCTGCAGACTGTCCTCGCAGACCAGCACCTCCATGGCGGAGACTACGTCCCCTGCGACAGAGACAGCTTTTGCTTTCTTTCCGATGCCAGCGTTCAGCGTTGACGCCGATACTCCCTCGAAGGGATCTCGTGACGTCGCGCGTGTCGAGAATTGCCCCATGTATAATACTGACTGTTGGGTAGGGGGGTGGTAATAAGATAAGACGCCTATCGATACTTCTATACCTCGAATTTTATACTTGTCACCAAACGAAATCATCGAAAAGCTATCACGCACGCTCGGTCTTGAATTGGTTTTAAATCGGAGCGAGCGTGACGGTCTTTCACTGTGTCAGATTGAGCCTGTAATTCTGTATCGATCAACTCTACAACGAAATGATCAAAAACATCTATCCGAAGACGATCAAGTTCAGAGAATCTACACTTCCTCGATCTTCCTTCTATCAGGGATTGAAACCACCACGCAACTCGTAAACAACGGTCGTGCTCCAATTCGATTTCATTCAGCCCTTCAAACTACTAAACTCTACCGTTCTATTCTAAGTAGGATCGAATTTAGGGTTCCTGTAATTGTTTTGTTTCTAACCGAATACGATCCTCATCCCCGGAAAGGGTTCGAAGCTAGGAGCACATGGGTCAAAGCCGAAACCCGAGAACGATTCGGTAGTCGAATGAACCGCGAGACTTCGAAAGGGAACTGGCCAACGGTGTAGATCAAATTCTGGCCCGCGAATGAAAGCGTGGATCGGATTGCAGGTCCTACCTTTGCACCGGTGCAGCAGAGCCTCGACGTCCGCGCGCCGTCTTCCCGGAAAGACTCGCAGGAGAACGTCCACCGGGGACCGTTGTTGCTGTTGCTGTTGTTGTTGCTGCTGCTGTTGCAGCTGCAGCCCACAGGTCTGCTGAATATTCTGCATCTGCATTTGCATTTGGATCTCCCGCGGTTCTGGCATGTGATGGTGGTGCTGATGCTGGTACAGGGCTGGGGAACAGTATAGCGAACTGGCCGCTGGTCCGTAGAGAGGTGCATACGGGGGGAAATGCACTGCTGTCGCTGCAGCCTGAAACAGGAGCAACTACTCGTATCTTCCTTTGTTTGCAACCTTTCACCTTCATGCGGTCACATCATGTTACATTGGTAAAACACGGTATTTATCATTTTTGCGACTCATCAAATTGGCAATGAGAAATTAGAACACGTTCCAGTTCTACCGGAGTTTGAACAGTTACGGTAGACTGCGGATCTTTATGCATTTATGGCTTTCAAACATTTTTTATTTATTCCAGATCTACAACGGCTACCGCCACTGAAAATTAGATTTTGTTTACACTTTCTTAAAATTTCTCTACAAAAATTGAAAACTCCATAAACAGTCTAGTTATAAGGTTACCCAGGACCCAAGAAGGCAATTGAAGAGGACCCAATGGGGGAACGGGGTGAGAACTCACCGCTAACGAAGGTAACGGTGGGCTGGGTCTAGGTTGCACCAAATCCACCGGTTGGAGGGTCTGCTGCGTTTGCTGAGGGCTTCCGCTTTTACGGAGGCTGAGATTCTCAGGCGCCGGCGTGTCCTCCCTCTGTGGCGTCAGGGCTGGCGTTAATGGCGGTGTGTGCGTGGGGCTCTGCGAACCTGGTTCCGGACTTCCTTCCTCGGAATCGTTCAAACTACTGGACCGCTTCCTTACCGTCTCGTTCTCCGACATCCCCAGCGACGTTGGTACTCCTGTTACGCAAACAACAAGCGTTACTGACACAGTAGCGCAAAGCAGCTGGACAAAAGTTGCAACAGAGGCAGTTCATGCAGATACATCGTTACAACATCGTGTACATCATCGTAACATCATACATAATGTAAGTACATAATTTTTGTTCTGAGTTATCATTTCTTAATTCGTTTAAAATACGTTGTCCTGTGTTCCTCTGTGTTAAAGGGTCTGTTATAAACGGAATGGGGAAACTGGAGCTGGTAACTGACCATCCAGTTACAGATTTGTCAAAGACAGAGTCCATTTTAACCCAGAACTACAAACATTCCATCTAAATTCCAACTTTCTAGTAGCCAATTCGTACGATTAGCTGTTTGTATTAGGTCGAATGAGAAGAAGTAGGTACGAAAATATGTAAATGAAATTTGAAAAAGCCATCCATCCAAAAGCCAATCCATTTTAACCCAGAACTACAAACATTCCATCTAAATTCCAACTTTCTAGTAGCCAATTCGTACGATTAGCTGTTTGTATTAGGTCCAATGAGAAGAAGTAGGTACGAATATATGTAAATGAAATTTGGTGAGTGAAAATTCGATCATGGCTGGCACGAAGTCGTTGAAATAATTTTCCTTGCGAGGATCAGTTCGACAACATTTGATAGAGAAGACAGATAGGATAGACTTCTTCATGTTGCGTTCTTATGATACGTTCTTTAGGAATCGCGTCTGGCTAAGGGGTTAAACTCTCCACGACGATTCGAACTCGGCCTGACAAGGCGAGAAGTGAAACGCGACTTGAACGAAGACGAAGCCTCACCCAATGGACGGTCAGCAAGAAGTTCCCCGCCGGAGTCGGAGTCACGGTCGTCTTCGTTACCGGTGTCGCTCGTGGAGAGCATTGTTCCCGTAGTGCTCTCAGAGATTCTCGACCTCTTTGTGCCTGGAACAAAAACAGGGGGCGTATCGTTCGCTTGCGAATGGACGAGAAAGAAAGAAAGAATGAAAAAAAGAAGAAAGAAAAGAAAAACGAAAAAGCACGCATTAATACACGCACAATACCGATGAAATTCTCCGGCGAGCAAACACTTTGTATTGTTCTACGACGCACGCCGAATTGACTCTTACGGATCCTTGACACCCTTGAAAAAACGTTGTGCATCTTTTATTGCCGGGGGCACCCCGCGGTGTTTACCGGTCGGCCACGGGCCCCCGGGGTAGAGTATTACATATACCCTCTCTCTCTTTCTCTCTTTTTCGTTCGAATTCGTCGCGAACACGGACAATTATTCGACTGCGAATTCTACGGCATTTCCAGCTGGCCGCACCAACCCCGTCCACCTACCGCGTCAAACAAATACAGAACGCGGAGAATGAATTTTTCAAATAGTCGAGATACACTTTCAAAGCCCATCGTAATATACTCAACCCTCCGTTTGCGAAATGGTTAATGAGTGTGCTGATAATTATGAAACTGTTCTAAGCTGAAAAATGAAATGAGTTTATCAGTTATTTCACATGACTTTATTCAAAACTAAATTCATTTATTAGATAGCGTCGACATCCATTTTCTTTAAATATCTCGAAACAGGAAGTATATGACTTAGACCACTTTCATAATTATGGGAACAAATATATACCTGCAGTCAACGAGCCGTTAAACCTCTGTTGCAAACGCGTCAATTATCCGGCCGCTATTAAGAGATTAAGGGGCCCTCGACCCGAGCTACGGCAAATCCCTCATCATCCGGTGTTCCCCGTCCGCTTCCGTGATCCTCTCATGCTTAATTTACGCGGCAACAATATTAACGAGAATCGGCAGAGTCTTCCGGGGGTGGAGGGAGGCCGTGGAATGCAATATCGGCCGGCGATGTTAATGTAACGCGCAGAAAATTCCAGTCGCGCCTTTCAACGACGGGAGAAGGGGACTATGGCGAGCTATGCCTAGCTTCTGCTGTCCGCAGCTGGACGGATTATGAGACAGTTATTAAAATATCATTGTTCCCGGGTGACCCTCACCCCCGGACTCACCCCGAAACCACCCTCGAGCTCGACGCGCATCCGCAAATAGGGGTGAACTGCGTGCAAACAGCGACGTGGCTGATTCTCCCTGTGTGTACACCCTCCGGCAAGATCTTGGTATAACGAAGTGCGTGTTTACGGCGTCCTTGAAGAGGGTTGAGGTCTCCCGAACGATATGGTACCATGAGAGCCCGCTCGCGGATGGGTGGTTTCGATAATTTCGTCTTTTCCCCGATCCGATTGGTTTCGAGAAGTACAAGGCGTCAGGATTTTTAAAATATTTTCATCGAACATGTTCAAGTCTCAACCCCTCGCCGTACTTCGACGAGTCAAGCTCGTGACGAAGATTTTAAACAAAGTCTAACAAATATGAATTGTACGTCTTTCTTTTTCAATGAAATCAAATTTGACTCGTTTGTAATCAATATTTAAGCATTAAAACATATGTAGCCGTACAAAAAATATACATTTTCTTTTCTCTTCTACGACATTTGTAGCGATAAAGCCGTTTTAATCACTGTAACTGTAAAGAAAATGATACGGCAAGTAGTATAATGGTCGAGCTCCGACAGTTTGTAGATTGCATAAAATGCCGAGAAGAAACAAACCTCGCCGTCTTATTAACATTATACAGGTTCGTGTATTTAACGTGTTTGCATTGCGATATTCCTAAAATTGATTATGGCAGAGTAATTTCTCGCCGGCAACACGGACTAACCAAATGACAGAAATGGATGTTCAACATAAACTGAATGTCCACGTCAGGACGATTGCGCAATCATCGACCGTTTACATTTCACAAAGCCAACATCGTAGAACGGTTTCGTCGTCTCCGATTTTCAGGGAATTTATATCACAGTACGCGGTTCTCCTTGAACATTAATTTTCTTCTTCCTTCTAGCAAATTTGGCCCCGCCAAGGGATAGAGTAAAGAGCGAGCGAGACTCGCGTAAGAAACGCGACCAATAATAGTTTCCGAGTTCCAATATTTCCCGAATATCCCCGGTAACGAGGCCCATAACGAGTGCCGCGCAAGAAATAAACGAGCCGGCTCTCGGTTTTCCGTTTCGCTTGAACCCAATCGTCCCCGCAGAAATACAAGTTTCGAGCGGCCTGGTAACGACGACCGAAGAAACTTGAAGAGCTCCGTCGTCTGACCGCATTCGACTCTCCGGCGTCTTTCCGAAAATATTATAATTCCGAGGACTTTCTGTGTCGCATAAAAATCCCCGGTCCGCTAACAAATAATGAACAAGAACACGGACGAGCCGTTTATTGCAACGTTGATTCCTGATTGCCAGCCCTTCGTAGGTCCGGAGTTACCCCGAATTGCACAGTAACTTCCGTCGAAAGATCTGCGAATCGGTCAGAGTCGTTTTCACCCCCGGAATTGAAGAGGGTCGAGCTCGGCCGACTCGATCGGCCGGAGAAGAGGCAAAACGCCAGTGTACCCGGTGGTTCTCTCGAGGTTGTTAGAAATAATTGCGAGAGGCCACACGTACCTACACACAGCCACAGTCTCTCTCTTGAAAGTAATACCGGGATTTCGAGAGTGCCGTTATAACGTGCAGAGGCGTATGCACGTGGCGGGGCCATTCAGCCGTCGGCCATTGCGTGAAAGAATCCCTCGCGGGGGTGCGTTGGGGGAGGGGACGGGCGCTCAAGAAACTCTGCTCCGGCTGACCGCTCGTTAAAAAGTTTAACCGGCCGTTTATTAGCTGTAGAGAAAGAACGAGGAAAAAGGGGATAGAGAAAGAAGGAGAGAGTTCGAGAAAATGTAGCTTCCAGCCTGGCTTCCAGTCTTTCTTCATCCCCCTGCTGCTCGTAGGTTCAGTCTTGACGCGCACGCTTCCGATAACAAGGTTGCTTCGAGCACCCACTCTGAGCGGGGGCTCGTTCATCCCCGAGCAACTATAACAAGTGTCTCGGGGTGTTTGGGTTAATTGCCGCGCTGCTCCTTTTTTCGTCTGCAGCGACTCAACCCTCTAAACGGTAAGACGGATACCGTGGCCTGGTTTCTTCTCGTTCGGTGGAAATGGAGTGGCGAGCATTTCTGCGGAACACTTCCTTCGGGTATTTCAACCGCTAATCCATTTTTCTATCGTATGCTATAAGGGAAAGCTGTTTTCGGACCAGCAGTTAATCAATCCCCAAATCAAACCCAAAATATAATTCTTATTTTAGACATATTTTAGAAAGAATGGATCGTCGTCTCTTATAATACAACGAAACAAGTAGAACTGAGCAGAATTAACGCCACTGCGAACGCGAGATGACTCGAAGCAAGTCGGAAGGCAATAAACAAACAGCTCTCGTACAGACGATTTCACAAGGGTATTTCAGGGGTCGGTTCCGCCTCGATTCTATTTCGCGAACGATTCGCCAACCGGAACGGATAATCCGGGTCGGTTTTTGTGTCCGAGGGATCGCAGTTAGCTAATCAATGGGGCGGTGGAAAAGGTGTGAAAACGGAGACCATCGGTGATAGGCTACGCCCAGAAACGACGATACACAGAAAGAAAGAAAAACGAGAAAAGGGAACACAGTATCGCGATCGAGTGCTGTATACGTGTTCCTTTCTTTTTCGCTTGTGTCCCATATTGGAACTGGATCTTGTATTTCGAGAAGGGTGCGTGCGATTTATTGTAATCTCTCCCTTCTCCGTTTCCTCGGGCACGCACGGCCCAAACGAGATCTAACTTCTCTACGGTGTAACGTGTCCCGGTGTGTACTTTGAGATGACAGAGAGAGAGAGAGAGAGAGAGAGAGAGAGAGAGAGAGAGAGAGAGATAGGGGAACAGAAAGGTGAGTTAATAAAACTCGTTCCGATGTCGTAGAACCAGGCGCCAACCCCTCTCTACGTAACGTTAGAGGATTTATTAAAAGTTTCCGACGTGAATGGGAATCCCTTACTAGATATTGTATATGTAAAAAGTATACTAAAATGGCGGACAACAATCATCGCCGAGCGAAAGGGGCCGCAGTGGTAATGGCGGATGTAACTGTAAGGGATTAGCCCTTCGACGAAATAACTGTTTGTAATTTAAATCCGTCTAACATTGTGCGGTGCAGGAGCCCGGTGGTAAAATTGCTTGAGAAGACTTTGCTTATACAATACAGTCTTTTATAGCATTTTTCAGAGCTATTTTCGTGCAATTTTTTTATACAGAGTACTGCTAATTTATTCGTCCTGAAATGATCGAAATTGCCAAGCGACGAATAGTAATAATAATTAATAACTACAGTCGTTTATCTCGTCCACAGCAGCACGAAATAGAAATTGCAACGCGAGATATCTCGACCATAGCAACATGAAACAAAAATTGCAATGCGAGATATCTCGTCCATGGTGTCGAGGAACGAGCGTTTCGACGCGAAATATCTCGTCCACAGCGTCGTACACGCGACACAGTGGTAGCGAGATATGTCGTCGGTGGTAACGAAAGGTTTAAGGGTTGAGTTAACTGACAGAAACACGTTGATCCGTCGCGACAGGGGAACCTCTAGCGGCGAATAGGTGGGTATCTGCGTGTGCAGCTTGTGCACGCGTAATTTTAAGGATAAGGACAGGGGATTAATTAGACGTCGGTGGCTGTACAAGTCCGCAGCCACTCTTGACCGATGACAAGACGCACTCGAAGCAGATACACACGGGGCTGGAGCGTGTGCACACGGCCGTGTTGTTGTAGGTCTACGCCCTAACCCGCCGCCGCGCCGCGTATCACCGTACGGTGGAGACAGACGCGGACAATGGAATCATGCGAGGACAATGCCGAATAATTTAGAATGGCATATAGATATCGGGAGCTTCCGGCCTACGGCGGCGCTGCATAATAGAGAATAGGAGTAATAGGACACAGGCTGCAGGGCAACTGTGGAGGACACGAAACATCCCTATAAATTAGGCTTAGGCTCCGCCGACGCCCCTCTCTTCCAACCTCGATACAACATCTTTCTTACCGATTCCTTTATTCCCTAGATACTGATAAAATCGGGGGATTTTAACGCGTTCGCTAACTACTCTCGTAAATGCATAAAATCCTACTTGTAAAACATTCAAAGGGCTGAGATTCTTTGATTTTGCAGTATAACACAACAATCTTCTTCCTTCGTTAAATAATTCATCGAAGGTCCGTAGGGGGATTGCCATTTTCCCCGCAATCTCTCGGAGCGACACCGTGAAAAACCGGGGTGGAAAAAGAAGGCGGATGACACAGCGTTATTGTCTATTCCGTCGCGAAAAGAAACTGAAAGGGGTTGCACGAGTCGGACAGCGAAAATCTCGCAATAAATAACCGTTCGAGGCGTTACAGTTCTCACCAGCAGCGTCGAGTTTGCCCGTCGCAACCCCGCCGCCGGTTCTCGCTGGTTTTCGACCCCAGGCTAACGCAAGGGTCGTAGAAAGCACCCACTATGAATTATCATTTCCTATTGTTCGGAAGATCGTAAAATAACCGGCTGTTTGCGACTTCGAGCGAACTGGCGGAGATAGAGAGAAAGAGAGGAGAGAGAGAGAGAGAGAGTGGGATTTCCTTTCTCTCCTCTCGCCACGGTAACTCGCGCCGCGAAATAATAGCGAAATCGTTGTAGATCGCCATTCATCCACGGAAGACACTTCATCCATGGGATGGTCGAGTAAATGGAGAACAGGCCTTAACTCTTCCGCAATTGAATACCACGATCAAGTACGTTGGAAAAGTCGGTTTTCTTCGCGATCAATGTTACTTTTACAGAGGCAGTACAGAAAGCGTTCAATCACTGAATAGCAATGTTTAAGGAGCAGAGTCAAAGAAACTTGCAAACATTGTTGTAATTGACGCATTATCTACCGACGATTATTTCATACTAGGTGTACGAATTAATTTATTGCCTTTACGTTTAATTGTATCTTTGTGTCGTATTCAAACTGTTTATGATGGGGATTATGTTTACAGCTTAGAGATATTTGATATTTAGATATTTCATAGCGTTGAAAAATGTATGCGTTTAAGGATTGGCTGTAAAGAGTTCCAGAAAATTGCGCGTGCTGTGAACGCGCGGAGCTGGCAGCGCATTCGCAAGTTCTAGTCGCGTGCTGCTCCGACAGCCACAATGGAGGATTCGGCAAAAACTAACAGAAGCATGATGGTCTCGCCGCCATCTGGTCCCGTTTAATTCTCGGCTTGTTCTCCGTTTGCAGAAGCGGGCTGGCATTACACCGGGCCTCGGGCTCACAGTAAAATACAAGCCCCTCGCAGCGCCGTGCGCCCTTTCTCTCATTTTCTTTCTCGCCCTCGATCGGTCGGCCTCGCGAAAAACATTCCAGGCCCGATCGCCGTGAGATTAATTAATCTGATGCGACGACGACGACGCCGTGAAAAAGCGCGCCACCCCGAGAGAACGAAAGAGAGTGAGAAAAAGAGAAAGAGAGAGAGAGAGAGGTAGCGCTGCGAAATATTCGCAGTTACCGGCAATGCTTTCCGCAATCGGTGCGCTCCGATGTGCACGCGGGCGCCGAGAGGAACGCGCCAGCCGTTCCATGAGGAGAGGCAAAGAGAGAGAGAGGGGAGAGAGTGAGAGAAAAAAAAGGACTCTCATTATTACGTATCGATACACCCGGAAAATAGCAGCGGCCGCCGGATCAGCCGCGATGAAAAAGAGAGGAGAGAAGGGAGAAAAATGATGCATGGAATCGACGACGATAAGGGACGAAGAAAAGCAAGTATTGAGAGCGTGAGGAAAGCGACCGAAGACAAAACCGAAAGGAGACCGAGGGAACAACGGGGCCCGGAGGGCTGGAAAATGGCGGAGGGAAATAAGGGTCGATGGCTGGAAATGGTGGAGCGAACGGGGGATTTGCTAGAAATTGTTGGGAGATCGAAAAATCTCGAGAAAAAGAGAAGAATGGAAAAAACGTGTAAACGCGAGGAACAGTTAGACAGGAATTTGTTGTGATCGGGGGGGGAAAAAAAGGAACTCGAAACTCGAGGGAAGGAAGCCTGAAACAACTACGAAACAGGAGGAAGACACTGAACAGGAGGAAGACACTGAAAAGTAATATCGACAAAAATACAGACGGAACTGGACGGAACATAAAGAACAGCTGGAAAACCGCTAGACTCGATCAAGCGAGGCGAGTTCGGATTGTGAACAAAAAAACTTAAAAGCATAAAATCACCAGGAATGGAGGAGAAAGACAAAGTTGAAACTCTATCCCCGAAGAAAAGATCCTCGATGAAATCCAACCTCCCTATACTGAATCGAAAACGTTTGTCGAAACACGAAGAGGATGCACAGTCCAAATCTCGATTTACGGAGTATCCATTTACACGATTAAACACGATTGAAGTACATATATCTACCTTTCCATTGATCGTCACACATTTATATAATTATTTTCTAGCTCTTTAATATTAAAGTCCGAATGGAACTCTTGCCGTATGGAACGAGCCGCATTCTTAACAACAGAGGATGATGATCGCAGTGATCGCTAAGGGGTTGACGAAACGCCAAGGGAGGTCGGGGAAGACCAAAAATGACAAAGAATCGAACAATGGAGCGAGAAAGAAGGAGAAGAGAGGCGGAGCGAAGACGATGAAAGGGGGACGAAGAGGAGAAGAAAGACCGAAGGAAGGAGACGGTGGTCGCGAGAGAGGTGGCACAGGTCCTCGAGGGTGCGGCGGCGACAGCAACAGCGAGCAACAGCCCGATCAGTCATTAAATCGTCGCGATTCCCTTTTGTTTCCGGGGGGAGGATTTGGAATGTGTGGGCGCTGGTTTATCCGTCCGTGTGTTTTCGTGTTGCGCCGGGGCGAAAGGGGTGCAAAACGACCGGCGGGGGATGTATATACTCCCCGGATGGATTCGATGGGCATAGGGTGTGCTAAAGAGCGCGAAAAAGAGAGCGAGCGAGACGGGGGCCGAGGGACAGAGAGGTCGCGAGATCGTCGAAGCCAGCGGACGGGGGCGGAAAAGGGGTTGTCGGGGGGTGGAAGGACAAAAAAAGAGGGAGGAGGGGAAAGGGAGAACGGTGGAGAGCGATCGGGCGTAACGTTTTTAATTGTTTCGCGCCCAGCCGCCTTTTGTTTCGGCGTTTATGCCTCGTAAACGGTTGCTGAACGCCAACAGGGGCCAACGGGGAGGGCACCGGTTCCACCTCTGACCCTCTCTTCTTTTCACCTTCCTACTCTTCGCCGACCTCCCGCCCCGCAAACCCTCTTGGGAGCCTTGTCACACTCCTTTCCGCGCCACGATACTCGTGGAAAACCGAGACGACGCTCATTTCTTACGGCTCGGCGCACCCCCCAATCCCACCCCCTTCAACTGCTTGCCTGCCCGACAAATTTCTGTTTCGGTGTACCGCTGCTTTTTAGGCTACATTTGTTAATATCCTTCGAAAGTCTTGCCAAAACCTGGACTCCGTCGGTTTCCTTGCGACGGTATCGGATCAAATTGAATGGCTTTGCTAATCGCTTCTCTATGCAACTTGGTAAAAGTATGCTGGCGTGGCTCTGCAATTTGACAATGTACCCAATGTAAACATAGGTTATCGTAAATGTTCGATATCTTTTAAGGTTTCTATTCCGATGCAGAAAAATACGTAATTTCCGAATATGCGAGGAGCAGTATCAGACCTAATTGTAGTACTATAGTGCTTCATCGATGTTGTTTCGGCCGTGGTGAATTCGCAGGAATTACACGTTTGATCGACACCAGTGTCGACCGTCAACAGCATCAATTGACACGGACCTACCCTCGCTGTATGTACTTTTGCCATTGAACAAGCCACCGTGTATACTTCCTATCGTTACACATTGTTGACGATGCGTGCGAGTCAATAAGTGCGTGCGTTCAGCAAAATTATTGTCCGTCTACGCCGCCGTCGCTGGCGTGAATGTGACTCGATTTTCCACACCATTTTTCTCACCATTGAACGCAGAATAATTGGCTCCATCGAGGATTTAGAAAGGCTCTTATAACCCTCGTGATAAAACTAAAACAATTGCGAACAATTTTTGATACACAGACAGAATCCTTCTAAAAAGAACCTCGCAAACAACAATCTAAACCTAAGATTTATCATCGCGGAAGAACACGGAGGTGACTGCGATAAACGATACCTTTCGGCTTAATTAAAGAGTGCCGGTCGCGCAACTGTTCATCTAAGGGATGTAACAGAAGAAAGAAGCCCCAGCCGCGGTTCAAGTACATATTTGATTAACCGCCGCTTCTTTTCTCCGGCATGGAAGAGAGGGGTTGCTCCCCCACCGGCTTTCGAACATAATATTTTTTCGATTGAGAGCGAAAACCGATCCGGCCCGGCACAATTGCCCGAAAAGAAAACCATCGAGGATGAATATAAAACACTTCGCGATTACCGGAGATTTCGTTATTCCCTCCGGGAGGAGCTTTCTTCTTTTTCAATTCGTTTCTGTTCCTACGCTCTCACCCCTTTTCTTTCGTATGAATGATCGCTCATCGAGAACCCGACGGCTCGCACGGATCCGTTCGAACCTGTGATGCAAAGACACGATTACCCAGAGATCTCCATTTAACGACCGTTTAACCCGCCGATTTGCCGGCTACATTTTCATCGGAACTTTTCGGGCGCTGAATCGTCGGTCACTGTTAGGCCTTTCAGGTGTAAACCGTGTCCTATAAAGAGTTATTTCGATAATTATTTAAAAGACTCGGTGTTGGCGAAACGTTGGGAAGATAATTCCTGTAGGAATGGTCTTACACTCGAAAGCGTTAACAGTGAGAACAGTAATATGTGGATACAATGGTCCTTGAGAAATATTTCCAGAGCTGGAACCGATATTACAACCCTCGTCAGGTTGCATCGAGTGTTGAAACGCTGGCAGCATGGCGGAAAGTGGTAAGAACCGTGCGATTCCAAGGATTTCCATGGAAGTTCGATCGAGAGCATAGATCCTTCACGGATCACGGCCGAGCAAACGTTCGCGCAGGATAGAAAGGGGACGCTGGCCAGGAGTTTTGTTCAAACACACTTCGAAACGTGCTTCCAACGGCGGCGTTGCACGTGTACGTGCATTCGAAGGAGAGGCTACACCTATGCAAATAGACAGAGAGCCGGTCTAAGCGGTGCTGTTCGTAGCCGTGCCGTGTTCCGCGTACCTGTGCCTGACTCTTTGCAAACAATGTAGCCAGGCACGTCGCGAAAACATAAGTAGCCGCCGCCGATGAGGATATGGATTCCCATCTGGCCCCGAAGAGCGGACTTTAAATATATTCGAGACGCGTTCGCGAATCCTTCTTCGCCGACGGCAATATGGTAGGCCAAACACCGAGAGCCGAAGTTACTTCGAGTCACGAAACAGCGAAGCCTTGACTACGATGATATCCTCGGGTGTATTACCGCTGAAACGGCCAGAGTTTATCTCCGTCCTGACACATTGACCTAAGCGTATTTGCTCGGCGTTATCAAAGCTGTCTTTAATATTCTCGAATAATCGCCTGCAAAGAGGTGCTCTACACACTTTCAACTTTTGAGATAGTCGAAGACCGACGAACAAGGATCTCTTTAACTTTAGAAGCCAGAAGACTTATAAGAGAATCCGAATCGCGTGAATCGGATACAGAAACGTAGAATTGACCCCATTCGGAATTACGAATCTTTTAACTTTAACTTTCTATTTTGAATCTTTGGATCCCGATACTTCCTTGCTTCGAGTATCTGGGTTCAGAGTTATTTGCAACCAAAGTTGCAGCGCGATTGCATCCCGCAAGTAATTTGTAGGCTATTCGGTTCAAGAGATTTTTAAGAACGTCTCATCGAATAATCCAATGGGTCGTATATCATGCTTCTAAGCGCTACGATATTATCAGCCCGTTTCAAGACGGCAAGAGGGCAAGGAGAGGCAGCACATAGCACGAGGGCGAGCGTACACAGTCGAGTGAAATAATTTCCTGGTGTCCTCCGCAGCCACGAAAGAGGAAGAACGGAAGCGAACTGGTCTTTCACAAAGTTTCTTGGACACTCGAAGAAGCTTCTACTGTGAGAAACTGCCGGATAATGGTCCCCGTAGACGAAGGAGACCGAGCGATCCTTCAGGATAAAGGGTGTACCGCACACGTACACACAAAGGGACGTTCTTCCGCTCGCGTGTGCACCAGGGGGCTGCTCTACAAAGCGTATCCTGCCTACTTCACGGAGGAATCCGCTGGAAAGACCAAATCTGCGCGTCCTCCTTTTCGACGTAATGACTGCGGTGCACGTTTCTGCCCCTTTGATACGCGAGACTGACATGCGTGCCATCCAAATTGGCCCCAGATCCACCCCCGTGGACCCACGGACTTCTCCCCGTTCACTGAACACGTTAAACTAACGTCTTCAGTTTGATACCCTCGCTTAACTTTTCCTACCTGTGCTCCTCCATCCGCCGATTTACCCGAACGCGCGTTCACCCTCGGCTAAACGATACTCGGTAACTTTTGGTCCGGTATTTATAGGCATGTTTATATACCTAGTCATCGCAACATTCATGTTTACTGTACTGCTAGCTTCGCACCATGTTACCTAGTGACTAGAATAAGGGTTGAAACATTACCCTTGCTCGATATATCAATATTAGCAAACTATTCCTTAAATCTCTTGTTCTAATTTCAATTGAAAAGGTTTGATGATGTTATTTTCTGAAAATCCGATACCGTCGACCCTACGGTTTCAGACATAGAAGTTATCAGTTGATGAGGAACACGAGGTACTAGGAACGGTTACTATTTTAGCGAATCCGCCCCAGAACAAGGGCAGAACGCGGGTTAATCCTTTTTAAGCCGACAGGAAACTTGGCCAATTTGAGAGGGCAGCGAGTTCAGAAGGGGTATACAACAGGAATACAGTGCGGAATACAACAGGATCACATCCAGGAGAGGCACAATACACGGTATCCTCGGGATCTCTGTATATCCAGGACCGCGAGGAAGAGAGCGAGAGTGCATCAACCCTCTCCTGGCGGGTTCCGGATATCTCCTCCGGAGCCAGCAAGAATACAGAGACCGAGCAACCAACAAACCGGTCGTGAATCCCCCGCGGTGGTAGGCACTGGCCCGAGAAATTCAATTACGGCTAAACTTCTCGACTGAAGACGTGCCCGCCTCTGTACACTACTGTAAGCACTCTGTTTCGAAGATCGAACGGAGAGACATCTTGTGCACTTGCGACCCTCGACTTTTCAGATGGGGTGGGCTCCGGGGGGTCTCGAAACAGAAGGGAGGAACGGACGGCGGCGGAGGCGGAGGAGAGACACCGGGCAACCGGGAACAAGAGGAACCTAGGTGTAATTGAAACCGAGTGAAATCGAAGTTTCCATCCCCCTGGCAGAAGACTCTACCTCTACTTCTCTATCTCTTCGTCCCTTTCTATCTCTCTCTCTCTCTCTCTTACTCTTTCTCCCTCGCCTCGAGCTCGAGCCAAGGGGAAAAAACGGTGAAAACAATTTCTGTCGGATGCAAAGCTCGGGATGCCGTTAAATGTTAGGAAGTATTGCGCATTTTAAAACTTTCCGTGTGCTATAAGCAACCGCGTGTAGATCGGCAGCGTATTCGACTCGAAAGCACGGGAATAAAGTTTCCCGGTGTTTCTGTTTAACGTGAACCTTTGCTGCTTCGACTATACCAACTCAAAATTGAATAGACACTATTCTAGCCACTGATGACGATGAATATGTGTTGCTCGCGTGTATTCATTTTGCCCAGGATCGCGGCGAACCATCATTTTTCCAATATTCCGCAAAGCTGCAAAACGAGCAATGAAAATATGGCACGCGACCAACAGAGAAGAGACACAGAACACGAGAGAGAACGAGCGCATGCGTTTAGCACGCATGAGCTGCGTATGAGTGGCCATTAGGAGCGTGCGTGAACATACACGGCTAAATAGGGCAAGTGGCCAGAGACCATAATGTTAAGTAAATAATGGCCAAACTCGTGGCCCCTTATTATACCACTCGAACCAGAAGTCGTGCACTCGTTAGTGGCGGCTTTTAATTCTCTCCGTGGTTCAACCCTTCGCTCCTTTCCGGGCTTCTTCTCCTTCCTGGCTCATTCTCACCCTCCCGTGAAGTGCACGCGCGTGCCGTTCTCTACCGTGAAGAGTGGACTTGTGCTTCTTATGGTACCAAAGCGGCCCCGTTGGACCCACCTGTTCGGTCAAGACCGTCACGATGGTACTTTCGCCGGTAAGAAATATCGAGGCCCATTCTTATCCCCCGAACTGTATTCTCGTTCGATACCGATCGTGCGCAGGGGTCCCGATGCTTTAGGCGAGATCAGAATCAGCTACTCATAGCGTTCGCCTGTTGGATAAGGGGCTCTGGAGAGCAGGGATCGCTGGACAAGTGTGTGCCACTCGATGCAGTGATAAAAGCCGAGGTGTGTCACCTGATATTACCGTCTTGATCTACATAAATATTTTTGTTTCTACGGAACGGTGAACTGGACCACTTGTTTGGTGAAAGATCAACCACAAAGTTTTCCTACGAATAGTTGAAAGTTTCTATCAATTTTGTACTACTAGATTCTCTACTCTGCTAGAGTTGGAGATGAAGAAATAAGAAGACCTACAAGATCAATCTGCTAGACAACATCTTTTAGTGATTCTTCCGTAGTACGTCTTACAGTATATCTGCTAATCCAATTAAGGATTGATTGACTCACCTGTAATTCCACCGATGGATTCCTGCTTTTCGATCTTAGGTTGCCGGTATTCGTCCTGCGGCAGCCTCTTCCGTTGCAGGAGGCCGCAGTCAGGCTGCTGATGGAGTTGCGTTTGAATGTGTGCGGCGGCTGCCGCGGCTGCGGCTGCCGCTGCCGCCGGAATTGCCAATCCTGCTGGACTACCAACGTGGCCTGGGTGCGGGGGTGGACTGCCAGCTGGCGTGGTTGCGGTCGCCGCACCAGGGAGAACAGGGGCGGTGGTGCAGCTGCCTGTATTGTACTGCAATTGCAGGCCTAACTCGCGCGCCTCGCTTTCCTCCTGGGCCTGCTGCCTCCGTAACGCGACCTGCGAATAGTTCCGTTCGTTAATCAACTGAAACATTCGGAATTTTTCCGAGCCAGAGATTCACTTGTAAGAACAACGTGTAAGGACAAGCGCAACATGGCTTCTTAATCAGCTACATAAAACGTCGCTAAAATTCCTGGTACTACGTTACGTTACATGGAATTAACGCAAACAAACGTGGCTGCAACTGCAAATGCTTTTTTCCTGGAACATTGTCTTTAAAACGAAGTAGGCACGCTATAACTACGACAAACTTTAATTAGTTATCTTCGAGCAAATATCGCCACTGTTTATGTAGTTGGATCACAAGCGTTTCTTCTTTCAATTTGGACTCTGTTCGTTAGTTAGTCTCCGAAGGATTGGTAATTAGTTGGATTATAATCACTAGACTGCGGATCTCTATGCGTTTATGGTTTCTAGAAATGTTCAAAAATTGTAGAGTATAAAACTTGACAGAATTTAACACGATTTTTATTTATTTCAGACCTGCAAGGACTACTACCATTAAAAATACGATTTTATTTGATGTTTCATATCGCGCGACAAATTCGTACCGTTAAAAAGCAACAAGTGTTTGTGGCATATTCATATTATTATTTTTAAAATATCTACATAATTGGAAACGTGTGTAAAAAATTTATATTCGCGGACAATTGGAAAAGGATCATTCGAATGGGCCTGTGCTGACCCAGTCACAGGCTTCCGCTAGATCCTCGATGTATTCAAATACTTAAATTTAAAAAATAGGTCAATGATGTATATGAAAACACTCTGCAATTTCGTTAAATGTAACGATGCATTAATTACTATTGTGTCTTCTTTGGTAAAAGGCTGAACTTCAAAATTGACAGACTACTAGAGAGCCGACGGCTGTCGCCTCCATATTGGTACCCGACAAACTTATTTTGTAGTAATAAATATCGAGACACAGATGTTTATGCAAACTTATAATTCTGTATACTAATTACGCGAGAGTAAAAAAAGTAGAAACATATTAAGGGTTGATCATAGAAAGAAAAATATAAAACCTGTTTCGCTGTTTTCATCAGAATGCAATTTTCTTCTGAATTTTAAACGTATACAATTAGATGCATTATAGTTACATTTCATAATCATTTACATTATAACATTGATAATGTTACATTACATCGACTTTGAACATTCGATTTTCATACATAGAAGTTGTTATCTCTAAAGGAGAGAAAATAGATAATTACGTACACGGAAAAATTCTTCAATTTTCCTGGAATAAATGATCCCATTATTATTGACCAAAAAAGCAAAACGCTCGAGCCACAACGGCGTATTACTGGGCGCACACTCATTTTACAGCAGACTAAAAAGAGCCGTACAATTATATGTAGAGATCAATTCATTCCCCTTTCTTTACGAGAGAGTAATTTGAATTGAAATTTGCATAAACATTTACGGTTTCGCGGTTATAGTCGTCTATGGCGCTCTAAAATCGTTGCACCGCGGGCGCTCATATTTATTTTCAATAGCAAACGAGAGAATGATTAAGCTTTTAGCTCTGCGGTCCCCATACATATAAAAAGAGCGTTTGCCGCGAATAAAAATTCGACTTACGATTGAATAGAAATCGATCTCGCGGCGTACTGTAGAAAGATATCTCGACGGATAGGGAGCAGGTGCAATCATATGAAAATGATGCAATAAGAGGGCACAAGGGCCAACAAATCAAGAACTCGAGTGGGTATAGTGTTACGATCCGGCGGAACCGAAGTATGGGGCTCGTAATCTCATCCGCGGTTAGGCGAAAATGCCAGCAGCAAATGAATGTTCAATATTGCTGTTTTTATTTCATAATCTCAAATTGAATAATTATTTTCCAAAGATTTTTACACATTTTCAGCTATAATAATTTATCTTTATTTAATTAATCAACGTTTTCTATTCGTAATCATTTTTTTACTTCAGAGATAAAAAATGAATTGGGACCGAGAATCGCTAAATTGCCAATAAATAACTAATTTGTTAACGAGATCGCCAAATACAATATTTAAAAAGATATTCGCTTAAAATTCAATTCTTACTTGTTTGGTCTCGCTTGTTACTTTATATTTTGCAATGTAATTTAATAATTACTTAAATGATTGATTTTACTAATCGAAGTGCTACGTTTATTTAATACGTTAATTATGTTTAAGTTGGTTGAAAAATGGTAACGACGAAGCCAGCGAGCGCGAAGAATTTCTTTGCTGTAGATTACTGTGTAAACACGGCTTATTCTCTTGTGAAATTAAGGAACATAAGAACAATCGAGAAAAAGAAAGTCGCACGTTACAAGAGACCCTTTCGCTGATTCTAATTGGATCAGTTCACACTTCCTTGAACCATTTCACGAACCCATGGTAGAGGAAACGACACCCATAACTCACGCCCCAGCAATTACTTCCACAAAAATCAACGAATATTCTACGAATTGCACAATTTCTGCATAAATATCCGTAGTCGATCAGTTGCTATTCAATTCCTCGAAAGAAATAGTGAAGTCAAATTAAAATTGTAATATTAATAATTATGCTCATAAAATGCGTAGTCAATTTAAGCGGTAATTATTCAAATGAAAGCAACAATTGTATATTTTCCGTGATCAAGTGAATTGGTTTTGCGCACCATTTTGTTATATGTATATAAATTGAATGACTGTTGTCGCTCGAAACGGGTTACCGTATTGTTCGAATAAATAATGAATCTATCATGTAACAATTTTCATCATTAATCGCTAGTGTTTGATTATCAGGTTATGTCATTCATGTCAAGTCCATACGACTTAGAATATAATTACCTTAAATATCTGTTATTAGTATACATTTTCAATGCTCACAACGGCAATTACAATTACCAAAACGTTCGACACTTAGCACGAAACTACTTTCGATTCAACTTGAAGTTATTCGATTCTCGAAGTGCATTACGTATAAATATCGAACGCTTCTACAAATCGATTAATAACCTTGTTTTAAAAATGCTTCGTAACAACTGGAGTGACACTAATGTGATGTTAATACTAGTTCATGAGTATAACCTGCTTTCTGCACTCTCGATATATTTTGTTCATACACTTCATACATTTCTAACATACTATTAAACATTTCAGCAGACAACTGCTCGAATCAAGAGAAGATAAAAAACAAGAGAACGAAGTGGCGGTTTCGGTTCCCTTTCCAAACTAACCAACAAAATCCGCCAATACATTGTACACACCTTTCCTGTCATGCGGTACGTATACAACTATTAAAAGAACATAACAGGATAAAAAAAGTCGAGAATCGTTATCAATTTGAAAACCTAAATTGCCTTACTGTAACTTTGCCACAGTCCAGCCTCGTCTAATTTGACACGTAGAATTACTTTCCAAAACATTTACAGTCCCTGGCCGAAAAATTAGGATACGTACAATTTTGAAAATTTTTCCAACTTATGCATATTCCTTATACATTGTTTTATCGTATCCATTATTTTGTTTTTTAAATCGTCTATTCTACCGACAGGTGATGCGTTTACAAGCGTTTTGAGTAAACTCCAGATGTTAGCAATGGGATTCGCGTCAGAAGAGTTGCCTGACCATAGGAGCACAGTAATTCCGTTTGCATATTTAAATTATTAATACGTATGTAGACAATACCTTAGCAATTATTAAATAATTAAAGTAATTGGATAATTACATTCCTGTCAGGCCTGTCAAATCTACTAAAATCACGAAAGACGTCAAGAATTGTGAGTAGCCCTAATTTTTTTGGCCAGTATTACACGTGTAATCGAACGTAGTAAACATGTATTATCTAACAATGTAATATTACTTTACCTGGGCAGCCATGACACGTTGCCGTTCGGCGATCAGGGTACATTTCGCACACACGCAGTCCCGCCAACGGCAGTACCGTTTGTGGCCCTTCAACGCGGACACGACACCGTGGTTGCGGCATCTCGCGCACTTCGGTGTCCTTTGATATCTCTCGGCACTGGCACGAAGGAAGAACGCGGCCGGTAGCACGTGATGTTGCTGCTGTTGCTGCTGGTGCTGCATCAGTTGGCCGACGTCAACACCAAGCCCGACACCCCGCGGTAACGACATCGTGTCGCGTAATCGAACCGGCCCCGACAGGTAGCTTATTATTTACAAGAATGGAAACCAGCGGAACGAGAACAACAAACAAAAATCACTGAACAAGACAAACGGTCAACAACGATCACGAATAGATGACATCGTGTTCCTGGTTGGGCACGACAAACGGCGAATCTCGTGAGTATCACGGAGAACAGTCTCTTTCGGCGGAGCATGAAGCCCGGTGCCCACTGACACGCGTCGCTGTGCTCATTTTAAAACGAAACCGATCACTGCCGGTAAAGTCTTTTTTTTCTCTTTCTCTCTCGTCACCGTTGAAACATCCCCCGAGATAACTCGGTTGTCCACGATTTCTCAGATTGTCTTCCTGTGTTCCAAAGAGGGGTCGCAGACTGTAATACTGTGTCGAGGATAATCAGTAGGCGACCAGCGGATCCACACACGCGATCGTTACTCGACGGCGACTCGCAGAGGGGGGGCGCACACGATGCTGGAGTATAGCGACAGAGAGCTTGTGTCCACACCACACCCGGCTCTTCTTACTTCAACCGAAGAAATCACATTTAACGCCCGTTCGCTGGAAACTCTCTCGAACCGGTGCCGTGGAGCGAGCGAGACACTGTCGGTAGGTGGTGACGAGTACGCGGCGAGGGGAGGGGGCGGAGGCTCGACGGACTAACAGCGGGAAACGCGCACGCGCCCACACGTCCGAATCTACGCCGACGAGGAAGAGCGACGGCGGCGGCACCACCGTTCGTACGGGTGTCGGGGTACGAAATGCGGGATCGGGCTGACTCCTGTCGCGCGGCACTCTCTCTCGCTCTCCGGCATTGTCAACAATTGCAGCATCCCGGGGTGAGTCGATTCAGGTAGCGCGGAGAGACAGAGAAGCGGTGTGGTGGTGTCGCGGCAGCGAAGAGGGAGCCCGAAGGCGGACGATGGAGGAGGAGGAGGTGGAGGGAGTCGGAATGGTGGGGGACGATGGTAACCGCCGGAACGGGGGAGGGGGCGGAATGTCACGGTGGATCCTGGAAACTAGGAGAGAGAAAGAGACGGAACGGAGGCAGGAAGGTGTGCAGGAAAATCATGAAAGAAGGTGGAAAAGCGAGAGGAGAGAGAGAAAAAGAATGGGAAAAGAAACGAGTAGAGTTGTGGGAAAGAGAGACAGAGAGTGAGAGAGAGCATGAAGGGATCGGGACAGGAAGGACGAGTATGCGGTACGAGAGGGACGGAACGATGAAAGGAGGTGGGACGGTTAAAACCGCCGAGAGGGGCGGGGGAGAGGGGGAATCGGAATGTCGCGGAAAGGATGCAGGAGACTGGGAGTGAGATAGAGAACGAAGAGGAAAGTGTGGAGGAAAAACGTGAAAGAAGGCGGAAAAGTGGGAAGGGAGGGAAAGAATGAGAAAAGAAACGAGAGATGGGTAGAGGGGAAAGTGTGAAGCGGGAGCAGGATGGAAGGATGAAAAGGATCGAGTAGAGCAGGGGAAAGGGAGAGAAGGTATGCAGCGGGGAGGGATAGGGCAGAAACTAACGACCCCTCCACAGTTGCGCGAAATAAAACACTGTGCCACAGTGTACCTCCCCGGAGCTTCGGCCATACGCGACGCCGTGCTTAGGCGCGGCCACGCCCGCGCGCCCGTCCGATTGGCTGAGCCCGCTGTTCCGCCAAGATGTTAAGAGTTTATATCTGACCGGGGGTGAAAGGGGGACATACCCGACCGCGTACCCACCTACCAACTCACCCTCGATAAACTGTGCGTATATACGGGAGAGAAAGAGAGAGGGGGAGAGAAGAGGGTCGCGCGCGTATCAGACCGTGTGTATTTTGTATATCCGTGCCTGGCGGTAGAGGCAAAACGGACGAACACATTACTCTTTTATTTCAAAACCCGTTCCGAACCCGCGACCAACAATGCGTAGCGATGCTCAGTCGTTTCTCTTTACGCTCCGCCTTTTGTTTCGCGTCGGGACTGTTTTTAACCATACACGCCTTCCTCGTCCCCTTCGGTGAAGAACATGTCCCTTCCTTCTTTATTTCGTTCGTTCTTTCTTTCCTTCTTCTTTTTATTTTCTTCTTTCAGCATCTCTCGCTTCTGCGCTCCGTCGCGGTTACTCTCGCGATCTCCTCCGTCAGACGCTTCTGTTTTTCTTTCTTTCGTTTCCTTTTTTTTCAAGTCCATCCATCCAGGGTTTCTGCCTCTCGGTGCCCCGTAAACCACACGAGCGCACAACGTCATATTATAGCGGACGAGCCTTTCTTGAATCATATTCTACAATGAGGTTTCAATAGGGGGAAGCCCTATTGTCGTTCACCAATGGCGACCGATTTTATAGTGATCTAATGTACAGATGTTATTTACCCGGCAATGAAAACGGAATAAAAGCGTTCCATGTAGTAAGCGTTCTGCGATCTCGATCCTTGTATATCTCTCCCTCCCCCTCTCCATTCTCTCTCTCTCTCTCACTCTCTCTCTCTCTCTCTCTCTCTCTCTCTCTCTCTCTCTCTCTCTCTCTCTCTCTCTCTCTCTCTCTCTACGATTGCTTACCTACCACTGCTTGTCTACACGGACCCCATAATACTCTACCCTACCCACGTATAATGGCACTATTACTTTTGATTTAGCCATACGGACGAAAGTAACTATGTATATCGAGACGCGGCCACGACATTTGCATTTAAATATCACTTGGTTGCGATATTACCTGATACCGGACACGTTACCATTGTCGAACTTTCGTTTCCTGTGACATTTTTCACCAATGAAATGTGCACAGGGTGTAGTCATTTTGCATTAAAACAATTGTTATTAAACGTGTAATACCAATGATTTTACCTTGTCAAAATATGTTGCTAAAAATGGTAGTAAAGCACGAATTAAATAACCGTGGAATCAGACTGAATACGAATAGAATAAATATAATATGAAAGGAGGTCAAGCGGAGCTTGTGATCTCGTTACGCATTTCAGCGCGATTTGATAATGACAAAGCGAAATTAAAATAATATTGCGTTGTCTGTAAAAAATCAAAGCCGATAGTTTCTGGAATTACAGCATGCGATACGATTTATGTTAAACAAAAGAACCATTACATATGGTACATTCAATTTCCATATTTCTCTAATTCAGAACAGCTCGGCCATTGTAGAATGAAAACTTTCAGCTACGGTTTTCACTGAACCGCATGTTTCGACGCGTTCGTCCATTATTTATAAAACGCAATGACGATTCGAGCAACATCGAAAATATGCGTGGAAACGGGTATTCATCGATGCCGGTGTACATCGACACGGACCATTTTTTACTCTGGCATATCGGCCACTCAAAAGCGAACGTGCGCGCCGATGGATAAATCAATAAACCAATAGCTATGGCAATACACGCCTGCTTTCAAAGTATCAGGCGACACCACCACAGCCTTATTTACGCAGTTGCTTGCTGGAATTACAATGCGAGCAAAATTTCGCGTCTGCCTTCGTCTATTTAAATTATCAAAACGATCTAATATAACGAAAATCTTTTTCAGGAAATTTCGAACTGTAGAGATGAATTTTTTCTGGTCAAACATTGCAACAATTTCTCAAAGATCTGACCAAAATCCAACAAGACGCGCTGCTTAAGTGTTTCTACGCGCAACAGAAGATACAATATGTCCGTTCCCAAGATCAAGATCGAAGGAAGCAATTCCTTAAGAAGTCTCTCCCACGCTTCTTACCACCTGATCTTCGCGTTTCGAGAAGTATCCGATCTATTGTTGAAAGTAGCAGGTACAATGTGTAACAATCGTGTGTACACAGAACCTTCCCTCCGGCTGTTTGCATTGGGGTAGCAGAGATCGAGATCAAGATCGCGTCTATATCGAATTACAATGTTTGCCAACATGAGGCGGGATCGGCAACACCACGGAAACAGCTGATCAAATCAGCGCTGATCGGATAAGGGAGATTAGGGCCCGTAGGACGCAGCACGTCAAAGAGCGACGAGAGAGCGCAGGTACAAAACGACTGCACGATCGTCCGCGATATCTGCGTGGGTGAACACTGTGACCTCTTTGTCGGTCAACTGGCAAAGCACGGGGACAAGAGAGCTGCCACCCGGGAATTCTGTTGTTCGAATTGCGCAAGGTCTCTTCGGTTACATCACTGTTTTCACTTTTATTTGTGACGCCATAGATCAGTTTTCACGTTTGCTCGGAGAGTGCTGCACACCAACTTTTACTTCACACGCTGTTCCATTTCGTTTTCGAATTTGTTGATCTTACGTTAGTTCCAAACTAAACGTAAGAGACACTGGTAAGAGAAATTTTGATATCAATTCTAATTAGAACAGCGGTTTCCAACCTGGAAAAAACCTTAATTTGTAGCTCTCACTTTTTTATAATAAAGTTTTTATTATTTAAAGCGTGTCTATAAAGGTTGAAAACCGCTGAATTAGAATGTCTGCTAATCATTCGAACTTTGGTCGTAGATGCGCGATACACTGCCATTTTATATGAAAAGCTGTATAATTCGTTTAGAAAACGATAGATTCTAAAGGAAACCTCGGCTGAATCGAAACAACTCTTTCGGAAAGACGGGAGATCTGGTGCACAATTGGTCACAGGGCGGGTCTAATATTAGGAAGAATGGTAGCAAATTTGTATGTATACACCGGGGTGTTACTACGAATTGGTAACCAGTTGGAAGCAGTGGCAGGGGACAAGTAACTATGAGGACCGGGTGATCAAAGTAATCGGACCAGTACTTTAAATTGAGGGGCATACAAAGAGTTACTGCTATAATCCCCGCTAAATATTCCTCTTAATCCCTTCATCAAAGTTATTGCAGACTTGCCACATTATCACGGTCATTTAAATGACAAAGCATTCGGTACATGGGGTCGACACGGCAGGATCTGGAACGCACGAGGGTCTTATTGGTCGGGATATTGGTCACACCCTTCGTCACGCACGCGACTCACTCGCATATGAAAACAGTGTTGCCTAATTCTGATATTTGATATTTCGTCTACTTTAAATAAGCCGGGGAAACAATTTGCTCCAAAGGGAATTAACGAATTATTTGAGAAATGGAGAAGCATAATCAAAGTCTTTCTTACTTTTAAATTCTTTCAATCTTTGTACTCTTTGGAATGGCATCTACCCATTTTTGTCATAAATGCATAAAATCCGCTGTCTACATAAGCATCATGTTACAGATATGAAGAACACTAGCCGGATACATTAATCCGGACAAATTTGGGAAGATAGTAGCGCGTGAAAGGCACGTGATCCACACGCACCGATCAGTTCTCGCGCCCAAGCGATGACCACCATACAAAAATGCTCGGACCCCGGATGCACGCACCCAGGTCTCCCCGGCCAGGGAAACGGCACGAAGAGAAGTGTACGCATATGGGTTATGTATGGATCTCGGCGTGTTCTGTGTTTGAAGGGTTGCAGATAATATATAACCCGTTTCGCCGCGGCGAGAGGGAGCGCGAGGGCGAGTGAGAGAGCTTTTTAGCTTTGACCGTTTCATCTGGCGTCGGTCGAGTCCAGCCTGTGCTATTTCGCCCCCGTAATATCGGCGCACCTATATCTCTACGTCCGTCACGTTTTTTTTTTCGCTCCCCATTCGCAGCCCTGCAGCTCCCGATCTGCCCTCTGCGGTTTGGAGGCTTTAAAAAATGAGCCGGGACATTATTTTTACGGGGTCCTCTCCACCCTCGAACCGGCCCTTCGCCCTCTGCCCTTCCGTCCCCTGTCGGCGAGCCGTGGCCTCGAGTGACCAGGTCCAGTTCAGCTGGTCGTCGTTTCCGCCGGCGCAGCTTGCAATGTGCCGCATCAGCGAATGTGCAAAAATCCGAGGGAGAGAAAACTGGGGTTTGCGGCACGGAGGAAAATCGGCGACCGTTTCGCGGAATGGGGACGGACAAGGTGGGCGAGACGGAAGACGAGGAAAGGGGACCAGGAACGGAAGAGAGAAAAAAGTTGCGGCGAGGTGTGAACGTGAGAGAAAGCCCACCCCTCCCTTCCTGGGACGACGAAAGCGGAACGGGGACGGAGGAAAAAGATTATATATCTCGTCTCCCACGTCCGTTCGTTCGTAGCACGGTCGTTCCCGGTGGTGTGGATGTGGCCCCGTGGATATATCGGGAGCCTGGGAAGCCATTTTCAATTCAATCTGTTAAAAGCACGTCAAAAAGTCATACGGTATTTCACCGGCGCGGTAGATCGCGGCGAGGCTGCAGCCTTCGTGCGGCGATGACGGTGCCGCGGTGAATGGCATCCTCGGCTATGCAGCCAACGAAATATGCGTCCCTGCACCGAGTCGATTCACGTCGGAAACGACTGACGGTTAAACCTTCGCCGTGTTGGCAACTTCGGCTGTACAACCCTTCCCATCGAATGAAATCCCACGCTATTTCAACACGTTGACTGCCGTGGTCGCTACTGACCGGCGCAACCGAACTCGATAAAAGTACATAAACGTGTCAACAAATAATTACATTGTAAAATAAGAATAACTGAGTATTTGTAGTTGGCGCAACTTGGTTGCAATCGGGGAAATTCCATCTCGAAGGAGAAAGGAATGGAGGCTCCCCGCTCTGTACACCGCCGTGTATGAACAGTTATATTTGAAGAGGGTGAAATAGGCGTGGTTAGCAACCCTAGATGAGACAGTATCGACCAATGAGAAGGCACTGCCCGATGTGGCAACAGTTGCAAACGCAAGCGCCGTCAGAGTTGCCTGTGCGAGTTGCGGATAGGTTGATGTGCACGGTGTTTAATATATGGGCGCAGACTCGAACACTGGGTACAGTGTTCAAACGGTAACGCCTGCTCCGAGCTCGCGTTCAGATTGGTTACCAAATTAACCCATTCACTGACAGACCTTCTTGCTACAGTCTGTCCAATCGTTTCGTCGTTTAAACTGCACGCCTTTCATTGGGGCCAATGTTAACCCTTTCATTGCCAAAAGTGCGTGCACGCGTTTACACGGATCTATCAAGAAATGCGAATGACGTACATTCGAGGTGGAGTTGTATACATATGTACATGAAAAAATTATTTATAGCAAAATTAATGGTAATTATTAACATGCCAGGTATTGCAAATTCTTTATATTTTATTCTATAGAAAGAAGAGGAGAAAATGTAAAAACAATTGCTGTAGCGTAAATAAATTATTTTTATAAACCAGTGTAAGTTTATGCTGATCTTGTCGCAATATTTCGATTTCGATATTCTCGTAATCAGTACTCCAAGTTCGATTTTGTCCATTTGAATTCTACTGGCATGGATCCTGTGCTATACTCCTTCAAAACGAACAACATACTTTCTACAACTTCCGAGGGATTGCTGTAAAAATATTTATTCTCATTATTCTTAGCGTTTTTCTTTTTATTGTACGCTTCCTCGATCAATCTGCCATCCGCGGTGAAGAATAAAATTCTGGGAACATATTTTCCATCAGGCTGATATTTTCCCTTATTTATAAACTCGTCTTTTCTCGCATCCATTTTTATCATTACAAATCTGTAAAAATGAAGTAAGGCTTTTCATTTGGAATTGCTATAAATATATTTACAAACCTCTTTCTTTTTTACTGTACGTACATATTTGTTTCTAAAAATTTTACAGAAAGTATATTGAAATTTGAAATACATAGGCAAGAGGCACTATAGTGACATCTACCAACAAAAATTGTATTATCCTTGTAGTACTTTATTACCGATCAAACGTACCGTTCGCCGAGGTCCGCCAGGCGTACAGATTTAGAAACTTTCTCTTTCAATGTTTCACACGCCGGACATCCAATTTTGTAAATGAATAAAAATATTGGTTTCTCGGTTCGCTTAGCCTCCATGAAGCCATCGTCAAAAGATTTCCATTTAAACAGATGCTCCAGGATACAATTCGAGTTTGCATTCTCTATTACTTGACTTGCTAATTTTACGATACTGAAAGCACTGAGATATTTGAAGCATTGAATCAAATTTATCATTTCTCCGATTATTGAAAATTATCATACAATTTCAGCAATCAAATCAGTTACAATCGTTTCCATTCACTGCTTTTTGTCAAAATAATTTCCTTCCCGTAAATTTTATTCTTGCGGTAATTATTTTGAATTCTTCATCGCGTGAAATTTTGTAAACAATTTCGTGTAAACTGTTTTAACCAAACGTCAGAAGTCATTCAAATTTAATCTGTGCGTACGTTCAGGATATTAAATATTAATTGATTATTGATTCTGTAATCATAAAACCGACAACAGACTCGTCGGTGTTAGCACTACATATGTATGTATATCGTCGGTGCCATAAACATGCGATACTGTTTTAACGACATTACGGAATGATGGTAAATCGATATGGACACACGACTAACGAGGTACATCATTCACCTAACTGGCGACACCAGTCTGCTTCAAATTTAGCGCCATTTGTGTGACAAAATTACGTTCTCGTATTTCTGCAACGAATTTAAGGTTATATTTTTCACAATTTCGGGAAAACAAGAATACTTGGCTGATTGTTTCGTATTCGTAACTATACTGTTCAAACTATTTTCAAATGAAATTGATTGAATCGTTCCGATAAACATGTGACAATGGTGAAGAACAAACTTCTATTAAAGGATAGGTTAAGATACTTTCCTTTAATGTTACATTCTTTCTGAATTACGTGAAAATAGAACGGGCCATCAAGAAAAATGAGCAAACTATGGAATTATCTAATATTTCAAGGATGGATATCGTATTTAATGGCAGCCGGCTTGCTCGTTTTCACAAGCGGCTTCCTACTTACTCGTGTTTCCAGGCCGGAACGCGCAGAATGTAAATATTGTACGGATCCTGGCGGCTGTCACATCGAAAATCTTCTTCAAACTCCTGAAGATGCAGCAGCTTACTGCCTGGAAAGAAAAGCACGTGTTGTGCTGCTAGTCGTTGACGCGTTAAAGTATGAGTTTGCACATTGGCACAATGATAATAGCTCTGCTCCAACATACTATCGTAACAAGCTGCCAATAATACAGAAATTGTTAGAATCCGAACCCACGAAATCTCGTTTATATAAATTCATGGCAGATCCACCGACAACGACCATGCAACGATTAAAAGGTTTCACTACTGGATCTTTGCCTACGTTCATCGATATCGGATCGAATTTTGCTTCCGAAAGTATCGACGAAGATAACATCGTCGATCAGAATGCAGAAAGAGGTATTATATTTATGGGAGACGATACGTGGACTAATTTATATCCTGGAAAATTCAAACGTCAATTTCCATCACCGTCCTTTAATGTCTGGGACCTGGACAGCGTGGATAAGGATGTTAGGTACCGTATATTCTTTGAACTAAAGAAGAAAGATTGGTCCCTACTTATAGCACACGTTCTCGGTATCGATCATTGTGGACATAAGCATGGCGCTAATCATCCTGAGATGGCCAGAAAGTTGAATGATACTAATACTCTAATTAAAGAAATCGTTGAATCTTTGGACGAAGATACAATACTTTTCGTCGTTGGTGATCATGGAATGACAGAGACTGGGGACCACGGCGGCGAGAGTTTGAACGAAGTCGAAGCTGCCATGTTTGTTTATTCGTTGCTTCCTCTACAAGATTATAATTCAGTTCACAGTACTGTGAATCAAATTGATCTTGTCCCTACATTGGCATCGATTCTCGGGACACCTGTACCTTTCTCTAACTTAGGTATCACGATACTTGACTCGTTACCAAGCTCGACAAGGAAAGGACAAGCCGATATGTGGTATTCGTTGCATTCGATGTGGAGAAATATTGCACAAACCAAAAAGTACATAGACGTATATTCTACAGATAGTTATCTGTTTTCTATAGAACAATTTCAAAGTTTAGAGACCATGTATAATCATCTATCGGAGCAGGTGAAACATGTAACTACCATGGAGGAATTTGAATTATTTATTCAGAATAGCAAAAGTTACTTAAAGCTGCTGAAAGACACTTGTTCCGAAGTTTGGGTTCAATTCGATTCTGGTCTAATGTCGAAAGGCCTACTTCTAATGTTTTGTACCCTGTTCTTCTTTTACCTGTTTATCACAGGTATTCCAGAAAGTCGAATGTCTGAGATATTTGAGTCGTCGTATTTACAATATTCTATCCTAGTCAATTTAATTACAGCACTGGTAATCTTCTTCTTGTATTTCTTCAACATTCTAAGCGAATTTAAAAACACTACATTCTGTGCTACTGGTCTAGCATCTATAGCACTGTTAGTCGTATTAATTGCCAAAAATTGGGATGTGATTGCAATGAGTTGGTACGATTATTACAAAATTAAAAAATTTATTTATATTACTAGAGTGATCCTTGTCTTAACAGTGTGCTGTCTTTTTTCTAATAGTTATATTGTAGAAGAAGATAATTTACTGTCCTTTTTACTTATTACACTTCTCTGTCTACTTACATTTAATTTAAAGAAAGAAAGTTCCAATGAATGTCCCGAAAGGAAACCAAAACCGTTCGTAAAGTCACAAACAAAGTCAAATTTAAAGTTAGTAATAATAGTCGTTGGTTTAATAGCATGCATTTCTATAAGACTATCCCATTATTTCTGGCGTTGTCGGGAGGAGCATCAACAACGCATGTGTTCACTTTTTATAGCTGGTAAATCAGGCTCCATAATGTCCAACAGTTTAGAACGTGTGTTATTTGCCGTTACTTTGTTTGTACTTGCATTATACGTGACAATAGTAAGGCTGTGGTTACAGAATTGTGGCAATCTTACCGGTTTCTCTCCTAGTGTTTTAGTAAGCCAATATTGTCCTGTTGTAATCGGTGTTTGCATGGGTTGTTATTGGGTCCTTCAACGATTACCGAAATTTGTCAAAGTAAAATTTGTACTATCTTGGCAAGTTAGTACATTGCCTAACATAGTGTATGCATTGAGCTTAGCTGCGATCTCTGTTCTTTACTATCGTCCTCTCAGTATATTTTTATCACCAAAGAAGAAAGAATCGATCAATGTATACAATGACGAGAATATAGTACCTCGATTGTTCGAGAAGATAAAGGAGTCAATATACCGTAAGAGGATAGATGCAGATGAAACACCAATTGTTTATGGCTTAGGCACTGTCTACAGTGCCGCATTTGTTTCGCTGAGCGTATTTCTTATGCTATTATATTCTTTATTGTTAGGAGATATACTATCGTCTAGTACATTTTTGATGTTCGTATCCTGTGCCTCTGTTTTGGGCTTGTCTGCGATAGAAAGACACCAAAATGCAAATAGTATATGTAAGTATCAGAGTTGTATAAACACTTCCAATCATGATTAGCATTGTTACTTATTTAACATTGTTGCTTCAATAACAGCTGAACTTGTTGAAGTACCCACTTCTGCTCTAGTATGTTGGTTCTTGATAGCCGACTACTTCTTTTACGGAACTGGGCATCAGTCAACCTTCCCTACTATTCATTGGAACGCTGCTTTTGTGGGAACGGGTGGACATTTCTACGGTAGTTTATTACCAGCAATCTTAATAGGTATGTAGTAGAGTTGTGCAAACATTTGCGTTATTGTTAGAATGACTCAAGATCAATAAACGATGTTAAACATTACAGGAATAAATACATTCGGATCACATATTATATTAGGTGCAACATTACCATTATTGGTGATTGTACCGTTTACATTATATTTTGTATTTCCGAAATTGGTAAAAACGAAATTTTCAGAGGATGATTTAAAAAGAGGAGAATTGCTTCTTTTCGAGCAACACTCAGTATTCCATACAGCGATTTTTTCGGTTGCAGGAAAATATGCACTACTTCACGGAATCCGAGTAAGAGAATTACAAAATAGTTAATAGAAAAATAAGTTTTTGATATATAACTTGATATAACTTGATATACATTATAGACGTTTGGCAGTATGCTTGCTGCAACGATTCATTGTCGCCATTTAATGGTTTGGAAGATCTTCGCACCAAAGCTAATATTCGAGGGATTGGGACTGTTAGTGACGTTAAGCAGTGTACTAGCGTCCTTTTACATGGTGTTTAGAATCGATCAACAAATGGTACCGTTTATATCCAGAGTGATAAAAGACAGATGATAGTGTGATCCAGTTTTGAATGTGTACAATACAATCGCTAGTAAAGTATCACATTTTGAGAGAGAAAAAAGTAACTTTAATGTTAGAAACACGCGCAGTGGCTCTTTACACTTAACTTTAGAAACAGGAGTTTTTATTTAATAGAAACACATTAGACGTTGAATGTCAACACTTACCGACACTGCCAAACTTTCCAAAATTTGATATGACTTTACATAACAGACAATTTAACGTATACAATACTAACGATTAAGCTGAGATTTGTAGCACAGAAGAACGAAACAAATTCCCCTTTGTTTCTTCAAAGACCAAATCGTGTAATTAAGTCTGGTGCTTCCTAACACACTAACGCTACCCTGCGTGCAATGCATTGCTAATTGCAGAGAAACAAAGCAACGCACTTGATGCAGGATTGCGTCCATGTGCGCTGATGTCTGCTTGTCTGATGTACGTATTATTTCACCCCGCTTTCAGTTCGATACCGTTAAATGCATTTCGATAAATAATTTTATACATTTCTTTTTCATCGGTTTACACACGACACTGTATATAGCATGTATTATAAGTCTAATAGAAAATTGAATAAAATGACATTATATATCTTCCAGGTCCGTCTCTTTTTTGCATTGTAAATTAGGAAGATTTGCAAGCAAGTACTGCCTCTCGCCGATACGTGCTTGTGTAGTTTATATATTTTGCAAATCATACTTTATTCAACGAAATTATCAAGCGTACACGTTATGTATTGTATATGAATGTGGCCAATTTAAAGATAAAAGTTGGTAATTACAAGTAATGGATGCATTCTTGCTGGAACGATAGCGTCTAATGGTGATTATGATGCTTGCGACCTTGATAGTTGTTCTTCAAATATTCCATCCAACTGCTCCAATTGTTGAGGTCCTCGTAATCACTGGTGTCCTGCATCAAATGAACATGTTCATGGTATTCAAATTTCGTAAATTACACGTACCTAGTTTTCGTAATTATTATTTTGATAGCCTGGCACTTGCGTATTAGGCAATATAGGCATTTGTATCTGGAAACAAATGATGCCCTTTGATTCTTCTATACCCATAGTACACAATGGATTACAACTTATATCAAATTCTAAACCTTATGTTGATCTTTAACACTAGGCTTACAGAGCACTAAAGGTGACTGTCACGTTACTTTATAAAAATAACGAAAATATGTCTATCTCCAAATATTTAGCCATTTTTCTAATAATATATACCCAAAGAAATATATTCGTTGAGTAATTCCCCGTGGATGAATCTTCATAAAATATGTTCCTATAAATCTAGTGTTAATCTAGTGGTTGAATTAACTATTATGACTTGTATTTCAAAACTTACAAAAAGTTTAATTCCTCCACCTTCGTGACCAGGCACAGATCCTCCTCCGGCCTGTACAGACTCTACAGAACCTGCTGGCATACTCTGATATCCTTGGTGCATCTGCATTTTAACTCCACGGGTTTCTTTACGGACGGTACTACTATTTTCGTTAACCACAGGCTTCGCATCACTGCTAATTTCTCTTTTCTCTTCAGGATAAGTCACCCAAAATGATCCTGGAGTCGTTTGCAATGTTCGAGCCATGTTTGCGCCGAATTTATCAGATGGTACCGCATAAGCGTTGGGCATACCATAGTCAAGTGGGCTCAATTTACTTTTAAGAGCATCTAGAAGACCCAAATTCATAGGCATACCAGGCATAGCATTGTTAACTACCGCTGGATTAGAGGCACCGCTAGAAGCCATTTTTGCGTTTATCGCATTTTGAACGGATAAAGTAATATTCTTCTGTAATTCCGACAACATATCAAAAACTTGACTTAGGATTGCCATTTTTTGTTGAAAAGGAAGTGTTCCATCAACAGGCGGCTTCATTCCTGGCCACGCACCTGGTGCAAATGGTTTGAAAGGTTTCTTCGCTGCGGTCGTTGACGTAGATTTTTCATATGCAACTAGATCGTTCATCGTCGTTACCATGTTACTCTTCAAATCACCTAGCTCGGATACTATGCTATCGACAATAGAGTCTTTCGCTGCGTTAATGGATGATAGATCATCGACAGATCTCGCAACTTTTGCTTGTACGTCTTCTTCATCGAGTTTGACGGATCTCATGAATTCACTTTTCATACTTGCACTATCACTGTCGCTTGCCGCTGCGGTCTTATTAAGTTTCAAGCTGTCAAATAACTTACTCAAGAAATCTTCTACCTTGCTACTGTATTCGGTTGGACTAGGCACTATGGATGATGGATACCAGAAAGAAGGCGGTACAATGGTACTTTTCGCTGTGGTTGCTTCTGTGGCAAAGGCTGGTGCCGGAGTACTGGTAGCAAGATTCTTAAACAAAGTGTCTAGGAAAGTTGATTTCTTTGCCATGAACATAGACGGATCCATCATCGGTGCGAACGGACTGAAAGGTCCAAACATCCCAGGCAAATATTCTGTTGGTGCCGCTCCGCTTGCTGCTGCTTTCTGAAGCAACAAACTGATGTCGTCCTCTGATTCTTCAGAAATCGGAGCAAGAGTAGGATACGGAGGCGGAGGTCCTAAGTCTTTTGTGGTTGGCTTTCCTGCATCCATAATTGACCGAAGTTTAGTTAAAGGAGACTCATCGATGCTTCTTCTTTTGCGAGAATAGTCTTTCATGCTATAATCAGGTATAGTATTCAATTCAGAGTACTGGGCCATAGGACTCATTGGGCCGAACTTGGGACCCATTGGTCCGAACGGTTTAGGAGGCATGAACGGTCCGAAAATTCCACGTTTATATGGAACATTAGCTTCCATTTTGCTTTTATCCAGAGTGTCCAATGATGCTTCGTTACCGGCACTGTACAAAGTTGGTGCACTATCTGCATACGGCATAAAGGGCTTGAAAGGTGCCATAGGATAAGCAGGTCCCATAAGATAGGCAGATCCCATAGGGTAAGCCGGTCCCATACCTCCAAACAAATTGCTCAGCATGTCAGTCTTTTTAGAAATCATCATTTTCGGATCAACGAATTTTGGGAAAAGCGGAGATTTCGGCATGTATGGCACTGTTATGGTGTCCAGTGTCGATGGTGGTGGTCCAAGAGCTCTCGAGTAAACTGAAAATATGTAATATACCCTTAGACATTGATCTACTTATGTATCTGTACAAAACATTAAAAAATGAAAAATGTTTGAACATTTATGGTGTTTTATATTACCAGGTTTTGAAGCATAGCTCGCCCATGGTGCTCCAGCAGGAGTTTTAACAGCTGCAGCAGCTGTTAGAACTAGTAAACAAGAAAATAATGGGATACTTTTTACTAGAAACATTGTGCACCAATTGCTGAATTCTGTTCTGCTCCTGCTTTTATAGCAGCGACCAGACAGTAATACTTGCAAAGCTTCTAGGATTATTGGCATGGGACTAATACTCTCATTTAAATAATCCATCATATACAGAAGGTGCATTTATGTTTGAATAATTAGACAGTATGCTTTCTCTGTACTGCTTAGAAAAGCAATTTCCTTCTTATTCATACTGTTACGTGTTAATAGGGACATTACAAATTCCTAATTAAAGTATTTAAATTTAGTTCTTCATTGTCAAAGAACATTCTAATAATAGAAAGATGTAATGAGTTCCTTTCATTTAAGTTGTTTTTTATCGTTATAAAAGTTTTAATCTGTTTTATATTAACATATTATTAATTATTTTATTATTACAATCCGATCTTCTTATATCCATGGCTTATATATTTCGGTTCGAGAAATGTTAATGTCGATGTTGTTTTATTATTAATTCATTTCATTATTATTTCGCATCTATTAATTATGAAAACAGGATAATTTCATAATCCAATTTATAATCTGATTTTAATCGACTTTCAAACGAACTTGCGAGAAATGCGTTATTCGTTTATCGACAATAATACATTACAGCAGCTGTTTTCATTATTTAGCAATTACCAATTAATTGTATTGACGAATATACATCGGCATTTGTAGACGAAGCTGTCATATCTTAAAAAGAGGATCTATATATGAAAATAAAGAAGTCTGTTGATAGTGAGTAGCATCGAATTTTAAATATGCTGTCATATATTAATTGTTTATATTATTTTACTATCTTATTACCTACCTGTATAAATAATGTTTAACATTAACTTTGTTGATTATTTATTCTTTCCGCAGTTTTTTTACTACATCGAAAAAACGATATTTAATGAAACTTCGAAAAAATAGGTACTCGAACGAATAGTAATTTGAGGTGATTTTTTATTTTAGTTGCTATGGAAAATAAGGATACTACGACAAACGTTTCTATATATGAAAACTTGTCATTATCAAAGACTACTCAACAACACAATTTAACGAATACAAATGTTATTAATTCTATAAATCAGTTGCTAAATATGTACCATCCTGAGGATGGTATAGCTGCGTATGAACAAATATTAAGAACCCTTCTATTCCTGTCTGAAAGTTTTGATAGTAAGACACGGCAACAGATCATCTCTACAGTTCCATTTCCAAAAGGTGCATCGAATGAATTAATCAAGGATGTGATATATAAGACGACAGGATTTATTGAGATAGCTAATGATGTCAGAATGTTCCAAAAGTAAGATTTTTATTCTCGAATACTCCCTTACGGATTCGTAATATGTAACAATACTTTTCTTTTTAAAGAAGCAATACTGTTTCTAAAAACACGCTTAATATAGAAGATGCCACCGATAAATCAAGAGTCCTTTTAAATCAAAACATTTTAATGAGTCCACCATCTCAGAATATTGAATTGGATGAAAATGTAAAACTTATATAGCTTTGCTCATTCCTCAGTTAAATTTTAATGTATTCATTATTTTTCCTATTTCTGTAGATCGTACCTTCAATACCTGAAGTATTTCGAGGTTTTCCTCCTAACGAAATCTCTATGATTCACAGTCATGTAAGGAATGTGAATTATGTGTACGACACATTAGATTATAATATTCCTTGCGTAGAGCCTTTTGTTGACATAAAACAAAATTTTGTATCGCACACCGATCAACAAGAAGATCTAATGAAGCATCAAGCAAATTTAAAACTTAAATGGATCCATACACCGCAACTATTGTATAAGAAAGATGCTTACCAAATTACTACAACGAGTTATCAAGAAGATTTTTACAGCTCGATGAGCAATAAATGTTTTCAGTTACCTGTTGACAAAGCCAAAGGTCATAATAAATTGAACGTAGCCAAAGTGTCACATACGTTACATCATCAGGTCTGTAAACACTATTTGCATTATTAGAAATAAAACTAGTTAAATTTTTAGTACCATTGATAACCATTAGTCATATATTAAAAATTACATTATAGACACAAAACGATTTAAAAAAAAAATGTAACGCTAATATAGTCTCAGATACACAAAATAAAACAGAAATTTTAAACTTAGAAATACCGAATAGTAGTTCGTCGTTTTTAAACTCTGGAATTAATTGTTGCGAATTTTTACATAATGACGACCAAGATTTTAAGAATTACATTAATAGTATAAATGAAAACAGAATTTTGAATACGAACACATGCAAACTCTTCGAACCAAAGTTTAAAACTAATCAACAAGCAATTCTGGATGATATATACAAAATGGATGTTGTATGTTGGAATGAAGAAGTAGATACATCAGTAAATAAAATGAAACAATACATTTATGATATCATTTCGTAGCTTATAATGATTTTTATGTAATTATGAATACATTGTAGGTATCAACAGAGAACAGTTTCATTTTGGATGATTTCATTATTAATAAGAAGCTTGAAACGAGCTTAGATAGTTTTTTAAAACGCGCAGAACACGAAGGTTTGATTATTTACAAAAACCAAATTAATTTCAATATCGCCTTAAATAGAGCTTTTGCATACAATTTCTTTTACAGCCAAATGTTGGAAATTTGTAACTCAGAAGAACCCAGAAAATAAAAATCAGTTCAATTCTCCAATGAGCAATGCCAATAACTCTAGAAATATAAATTCGTCAGAAAGCATAAAAAAATTAATTGACAAAAAATACTCAAGATTGTCAACTACTTATCCAAAATCAATTCAGTTGCAAGTGCCACAGAAAAATGTAAATATACCTTTCAACGATTTGCAATCAATGGAATATGATAAAAAGGACAATAACATAGAAAATTTGCCATACAAGTACTATTGAAATTATTCATACAGATTTAATCTCATCGGTAATTAACAAATGTACGTAACAAAATTATTTGTGTTCAGATCTGCAGTAAACAAAACAGAACAAAATAATATGAATATTTTACAAAAAACTACACCTATTACAGAATTCGCTACATTTAAAAAACATTACTACGATACATTGCTGAACATTCAGAAGGCTAAAGGTTTATTTGGATTTTTATTTGTTTCTTTACATTTCGTGTAAGAATTTCATATTATATATGTATATATTGTTTTATAGTGGCAGTGGCAAATTCCTTGGCAATATCATCTGTGGAAAGTTCCACCAAATACGAACCATATTATTCAAGTTGTTCATATCAACAGCAGCAATTGTTGCAACAACATGGTCAATTAACTGTGAATCCACAATTTGCAGTGCATACTGTTGCACAATCAGGATTATCAAACATACATAGCACTCCATACACTTGGGTGAGATATAACGATTGGAGACATCCAACAATGAAACAATTAAGATTTCCTCAACAGGTGAGACATTGAATATTATTTAAATATATAAATATGCTCGAGTAATTTCCTTTATTTTAATCAGTTTATCTTTTTTTAGTCTCCGTTTCAACATTCAAAGAATAAAGAGTAAGTTCTTCGATCGTATCATTCGTAATCTATTATTCCTCTTTTGTATATTTTTTATATACTAGATGTTATAAGTATTTTGGTATCTTTTCATCCTTTCATTGAAAAGGAGTTCTATACTGCATTACGTATAAAGAATGAGTGTTCAGTGTTTTATCCAAGGAAAAAGTAAGAAAACCGAATTGTAAGCATATTTTTGAAACTTGAGAGTGATCAAAATTAGAAATATAAATAATTAAGGGATTTTTAGTAGCCTTTGGTAGAGATGTTCAAATTCGTTAAATTTATCTCTAAATGAAAATACTAATTGCATAATACTGGTTCAGATACTGATATAGACAAATTGGCGTACTCTAAAAACATTATTTACAAAGAATACTCGTAAAAGTACATTTGCCTAAAATATAAGTGAAGACTTTTAAATTAGAAGAGTACATATCTGGTAAAAGTTTTCATTTCCCTATTTATCTTGCACCAGTCTCAACAGTTAATGGAAATATTGATACGTTCACACGTATATATACGTGTATATATACGTATATATATATACATATAATTTCTTCTATTATATCTTTGGCACTGGTAAAAGATAACAATTATAAGTGCTAGATTAATCGCTAATATTTTTAATAATTTCGTTTGTATTTCGGACGATTGCGTGACAATTTTTCTTTGCTAATTGTATATACGCAGGACATCCTCGATGACGCCAATTAAGCCTAAATACTTATAATATACTAACTAACAAATGTACACGTATTCACTGGTTAACATGAAACAAAGTTGCTTCTAATAACTAACAGTTTCTTGGTATATTCATTAGTTATAACATATAACATCGTACACATTCGTGGCTTTTGTATAGATTATCGCGTACAGAAGCCATTCATCATTTATTCGTAGGTGTATAAAATGACTTTTAAAAGAATAAAGACAATTGTCAACTTAGATGTTATATGGATCATTAACCGTTATTGTCCAGAACAATCGCTCTAAAACACGACAAATTACCAATGTATACCAAAGAGTTACGGCTACGCAATCTTTGGTAATTTATCGAACCACATTCATTAACTTGCAATCTTCCTCGTCTCAAAGAACATTTAATCTGTCATCCCTGTAATGAGCCTACGATAAAGATATTGTTATATTTAATATTTATTATTTGTTGTCAGTATTGGCAGCATCATCTGAAAACATAAAAATAAATTTATGTACGGATGTTGCTCTCAATACTTGATATCAATGAAACAAAAATGTTAGGCCAATAGTTCCTCGCAGTGCATAGCTCATATTTCTTGTTTAGATTGTCATTATTCAGCGTTATAGTGACTAATGAACAAGACAGACGTGCATAAGCAAAGCTTATTTAGTTTACTGGTATGTACTGCTTTAAGAAGCAGTTCTTCTGTTTGAATACAAGTAGTATTCACTTGATTGATCGTATTTCGAATCTTACAAAACGCATGAAAGCATACAAGTAGTAATTAGTTTTCTTCGAAAATTTGTAATTCTGAAATAAAAGGTTTATGGTATTTTATGTCTATAAACTACAACACAAAATAATGTTATTTGAAGTGATAACATAATATAACAAATATTAGTGTTTCAGTGTGTTATTAGAGAAATAATAATAATTACTATTTTGTGCGTCAAATGAGAGTATACTCCACTATTTACCAGCATTATTGATATGAAGAATTCTGTATGGATCAATTAAAGTTCTATACTTAACTAAAGCAAACTTACATTGCAGTGCAAATACCTCTTTATATTTTAAATATTTCTTAAAAGGATTAAAAAAGGAATAGTGTGCGATAAATAATTCTAAATTAAAAGTGGAAATTATTTGTTGTCTTAATTAAATTAATTAGATGGAAGAATAATAAACAGTAGGAGAAGATTTTAGATAATTTGTAAGAATTTTAATCATTTGTTCTTTGATTAACATTTTTCCAATCAACAATGTTTATCAAAAGTAAAAGAAAAATACGTCTGTAAGTAAATGAACAATCTTGTTACAAAGGTGAAACGTAATATACTTAATAAACAATTGTCTACATTTGATGATAATCAAATATAATTTCGACATTCTTTAATATTTGTGCTATAATTTAAAGCGTTCTTGGTTGAAAATCATATTAGAAACACGTTTAACGAGTGTTGCAAATTTATAGTTACGAAATATAATATTAACAATTCATTTATCATGAGGTATTGCAAATTGTAGCGAGGTAAATCCTCAAATACTAAGTCATTGAGAAGTAATAAAGTCATTTAATATACAGGACACTCAAGGAGCGTTATATATATTTCTTCTGGCAGTGCCGTACATATTCTTTTCTTTTTTTTTCTCATCATTTTGGTTAAATTTCGAAACTAAATATCTTATACCGTATAACTTCTCCGTTTGACATTTTTTTACGAAATCTATTCGCACTTTCAAACATTTTTGCCAGAATACTAGCATATACAATGTACAAGAAAAATTACAATTATACTTCTTCGTTATGTCCATGTGAACCAAATTACAACATTGTCAATGTTAGGCACAACGAAGTTACTATAATATATTATTATTCATCTTTTTATATGATCCTATATGAACACGCACTTTTCCCTTATACTAATTAATTCATTAATTAGAGAACTAATGCATTACACACGCCAAACATTGACATAGATGACTGATGTGTGTACACACTCTATTATCGTATCAAAAGAGAGAAAAGTAATTTGTTATGATCCTAATCAAGAATAGTTAACTTCTTTATGTTGTAATGATATAAATGGTCGTGATACAATAAACTAAAAATAATAGAAGTCTCGATGTATTCCACTTTGACTCTTTATATTATATAATGTATGTTAAAAAGGATTTTATGGACCAGTCGGTCAAAAAACTAAATGTTCCAATAGTTTTCATGATGAATTGTACCTCTAACACGATATGTATGTACTAAAAATTACTTTGTTCGTCAATTTGGTGAATCAGTAAGGAGACACAGTTTTATAAGAGTAATTAGATTAGAAATAATCGAAGATTTGAATTGAAAAATGTAATGTAATGCCATTGCTGCTTATTTATATTCCCTATCGAATCATTTTTAAGTTATATACAATAGTTTAAAATAATATATGTACATTTTACAAACATAAAGGCGGATCTTTTCTTTTAAATTATTTAATTCGATATTCGCCTAAAACTCAATTAATAATACTTTCCTAAATGCGTTTATACTGTAATTCAAATTATAACGAATGTATACATGTGATCGTATCAGGCCCACCTTTATGTGATGATAGTATCATCTTAATGATCATATAATTCTTTGTTAGAAGAGATTAATCGGAATAACATAACTGATGCTTACTAATTAACGATACCAGAATATGTTGGCAGTAAAAGTAATTAGTAAACGAACGTATCAATGTATACATGGTAGTGGTCTTAAAACTTATATAGGTATATATCATTTTATATATAGATGGAATGAAACAACATCGTTTGTTATGTGAACATTCAGAAGTTTCTTTTCATTTTATGATGCAAAACGTCAACATCTAAACAATTAAAGACAAAAAATCATCTTGGCAGCATATTATTCATGGCAGCAACAACTTCGATGTGACCGTTTTGCATTTTCGTCGAGTAACTAAATCGATGACTTAATTCCAAATTACATTTTTATGCACAAGATGAAAAAACAGGGACACATAGTTTTCCACGGTCACTGTGCATTACTGTTAACATTGGTGCGATTTTACATAGAAAATTGTTGACATATTAAATTTAGCAGAATTCGTTTCGGTATTCGTTCTCTTCTTGAAATAATAATGCATTTTCTCTGCAGCTTGAATCTAAAGATAAAACGAAAATATTGTGTGAATAGTAAAACTATTGTTTCAAAGGGAAGCTTCTGCGTCGTATATAACTGTTCCCAAAAGTCATCTGCTATAATAAGTCCTATATTTTTGAAGGTACATTTATACATTGCCAAATTCGATTAGGCAAAGCCATAAGGATCGATAGTTTTGCTAGAGCAAGGTTGAACGTCATCAGGTGGTGGTTGCCATTGTTCGGACCACATGGCTGTGCGAGCCATAGCCATTTCCACTTTCTCAATGCTGGTACTGGACATACATTCCATCTCCCAGTGAAAATTTTGAGTCACTTGCATTGAACTAAATTCAGTTATACTGTTCACTGGTACTTGCGAACTTTTGTTTCTAACTTGCATAGAACCACTGCCTCTGTGCTCAGCGCTAGGCCAAGGTCGAGATTGTTCTACCGATTGTAAAGCTAACTGTCGCGGCACCCGTCTAGTTTTATTTTCCTCTACAACATGACCACTATCAGTTTTTGTATTTATTAAATTTCCATCGGCTGCTGAGCCAGCATCACCATCTTTTTTTCGCCTCCTTCTTCTCCTTTCTGTGTCAACGTCGTCTCTTTGAATCTCTTCGGTATTATCTTCGGAAGGTAGGAAATGTTGCCTTGCAGAAGCCCAATGATCTTTCCTACTAGCACCTTGCTTGTACTTTGAATGATTATCGTTGCTGTGGTGACCATTATTTATATTTGTGTCACTGTCTGCAGTCTGTTTCCTCGATTGTTGAGTTTTCCATGAATCGGGTCTTCTAGGACTACGTTCTTTAAGAGTAACCTACGGAGATTATGATTTATTTGTAACTGTGCTGTACAAACTAATAGAAGAAAGTAGAAACCACTTACTCCAGAAGAAGAAGAGTTATCAACAGGTTTATAAAGTTGTGTCGGGGTATGATTACGGCTATCTGGACCCCTACAGCTAGATTCGCTGCGACCGTGTATCCATGAAAGTAAGAATGCTAAGATTGCGCAAGACAATCCGAGTGCTGCTGCAGCCGATAACTGAGAACGGGTGCGTCGTGGTACCCAGCCCCCGCTGTGATATTCCCATATAGAGCATGCTAGTAATGCGCTACTCGAGGCATAAGATAAGCCTATACCAGTGAATATCCAAGCATTCTATAAGAGGTGGATTCTATCAGATATATCAATCAAGATTGAAAGGTACTTGGTAATACATATTAAAAACTGACAGATTCGATTATATAATGTTAGCATCGATGGAAGAAAAAGGTAAACAACAAAGTATTGCCTACTTACCAACTTAGCCCAGTTGAGAGGAAAAACATAGATAACGTGTGAAATATCAAGGAAGAGGAGCAATGCAGTGACGAGAAAACAGAAAACAGCTACAAAGATCATGAAACGCAGCCGTCCAACTAAAGGCAGCATAAACAAACTGACCTTGGCAGTGCCAGAACTGCACAGTGTTGCCAGACACGCTGCGGATGATATCTGTTCAAATGTTAGAAAATTAATAGATGTATTAAAGATCGATAAAATAGGAAAATAATAATAAAGGAATTACATACAAGCAGTAAGAGTCTAACAACACCGATAGCTGTTTTAAGATGTCCCTGTATGTCACAATAAAGAACCAAGTGACTCGCTCTTGGCCAAGCCAAAGCATTCGAGGAAGAGCCATGGTAATCACCATAACCGTAACCATGATAATTAGCGTGTGAATCCCATGAATGAACCCCTGGTGAATCCAGTTCCAAAGGTTGGGAGCTAATTTGCCCCCCTGACCGACTGCCTGCTATTGATACAATATCGAAAAATGTACATATTCATACTCTTCTTAAATGTGTCCTAGTCATTCGAAATTACATTTTCTTAAAAACCTGAACCTGATCTTGTATTAACCCTTTGCACTCCTTTGTCAAGTGTGACTCAACATCAGAGAAAGAAAAATGTAATTGAAACAGGTTTTTATATGTAGTTGGTTCTTCCTTTATTTATCTAATTTACAAATATAAATTACAACAAAGTTTGAGAGAGCTATATTTAATATAGTTAGTAAACAAAATTGTTAAAAATAAGTAGCAGTCAAGGAACTGTTCTTTGAAGTAAATTTTAAATAAAACACTTAAAATAGTAGGGAGTTGTAGGCAATAAAATTGAAAAATAATTCGGAGTGCAAAGGGTTAAGGGTGTAGGTTTGTTTCTAGGATTACAAGTGTGCGGAATACGCCTTCTCATTTCTTGATAATGCAAAGATGGGGGTTTTCAGTAATCAAAAGCGTCAAGGACTTTTGAGGGCAACTGCAGCCTAGATTGATTTTTTATGTAGCGCTTTTAACTACTGAAAACCCCAATTTTTCCTTTATCGAGAAATGAGAAGGTGTATCCTATACCCTTACAATCCTGGAAACAAGTCTAAGTTTGTATTAAGTGTTCCAAAGAATATATTGTCGTCATACCAATTTCGAAGTCCTGAATATCTTCAGGTCTAGAGTATGCAGAAGCTGGTAGTTCCAGGTCACGAATCTCTTCTAAGAGAAGAACTTCTATCTCGTCGGCTGCATATAAGTCCGAGACCGAGTGAAGATGATGCCGAGTCTCGCTCATTACTCAAGTACACTCGATTGCTTACTCCTTCCTGCCTGCCGACGATCTTCTCTAATTGCTCCACTATTAACCACCATTCGTTACACATTGAGTCTAAAAATTGCTCCATTTGTTTATTTGCCATTGTGTGCACATGCTGTGTGCCATCTCTGTTCTTGCAGGCAATACCACCCCTCTCCCTTTACACCGCACCTAGAGAGATCCCATTCGACATTGTCCAAGAAGACGCAGAAACCTCATTATAAACAGATGTAGTGTAACAGTGCGAACACATAATAAAAGGGTATAAATGCGTAAATTAAAATGAACAAATGCAATTTTAAATGAAAATAATTTATTTTAAATCATAATATAACAATAATTAAAACAACGAACAAAATCAGATGAGAAAATCAAAAATAATATGATCACTTAAAATTAATCATAAATAGATTAACAATACTCTGACAATAATATCATCTCTCGTTCTACGAAATGTGAAATGTACAAAATCGACACTTATTTTATAAACACACGAACAATTCGAGTTTCGAAGTTCGTAGTTCACGTAATTATATACTTGAACGAAACTAAAATTGTGTAACTATACGATAAACAAAAACTAGCATAGAATCATCGCAAATACAAATAGCAAATCAAATTGAATATTTATATACATATGTTTCTCGCGTGATGTATTATATCGTGTGAATTCTACAAAAATTCAGCACAAATCGAATGACAGAACATCAATTTTATAATAGATTCCAAGTGCTTCTTAATCGTCATTCAATATCGGTTATATCGAAAGCATGTAGGTCTAAGTAAAACTATATTCCACGATTAATTATATTTTTCTAATAAACCGTTCGTTAATTCTAAATCCACATGTGGTTGCATGTGGTATCCCTCAGGATGTACCGAGCCGAGCGAAAACATTGTCGTCATGGATTTCAACGAGAAATCGGCCAGCACGTACCTCGAATATCTTCTCGTTAAACACGAAGCTTTGATTACATTTTTCCGAAATTTTTCATAATAATTTCGGTGATCGTCTGAAGAATAGCCGCCATTACCTTTTTGCTGTTTTTACTCATGATCATGATCCACGTTCATCACAGCGACCTAAAAATAATAGATGGAACAACTATCTTCTTCAATGAAGCTTTCCAATTCTGTCATCAGAGCACGGACGAGGTATTGGAGTAGACCAATCACCATATAGGGTTTCGTGTCTTGCGATCTGAAATACCGACATCGATTTCTTACACCCTCTACGCTGACGAACGATAAATGTTGGAACTAGATTCACTTTTAACAGAAGCCGGGTCTATAAGTATATATGGTCTACGGTCACTCTCACCAGTGAACTTAACCTACAATTTTGTTTATATACAAATTATTGACGTTAATGTTATTGGTGTTATTGTAAGAAAACAAGTCGTTGTGAATCTTTACAGTAAAAGGTATTTAATATATGTACAGTAAATGCATTCCACAAAAAGGTCTATACAAAATTATGTTTTACAAATTGTTCGTTCTAATTCAGATGAGTAGTGCAGAAGAAAGTACAACCAAAATTGAATTTAAGAAGAAATCGAGGAAAGCATTAAGAAAAAGGCGAGTCTCGTCAGATGAAGATGACAATGAAAATGACGAAATTTCTGTCAGGTATGTGGAAAACTGTTGAATATGTGAAAGATAATATATGAGATATATTATGTTAACCACTGAGTATGATATTTATTTAGAGAAAAAGTTGAAGACTTGAAAATTATACAGAAGCTACGGGAACGTCCAAAAGGTGTAAATGTTGTTGGTCTAGCTCTCGGAGAAAATGTAACACCCGACGTAATTACCGTGAGTTTTGTGACAAAGTTAATAAATATAAAATTTCAGCAATATTTAAAATAATGTACTAATAAGAAGAATTTTAGTCGGATCCCTTTAATGTAAAATCCGGAGGAATGGTAAACATGGCTGCATTGAAAAATACAAAATTAAAGCAGAACGATGCATACGAAACAGGGATTGGCACACAGTTTAATGCAGAGACCAATAAGCGAGACGAAGACGAAGAAATGTATGTAAAAAAATATTATTTTATATCTATTCCGAAATGGTTTCAAACGTACTAATATATTTTTGTATATTCACAGGGTAAAATATATTGAAGAAGAATTGACAAAGAGAAAGAGTAAAAATGAAGGCAAGACAGAGAACGGACATAACAATGACAAAGGATCTTACTGTTCTCCAGAGGAAGCAGCACTGCAAGCTGTACCTGAACATTTGAGGCAAAGTTCAGCCCATAGGAGCGAAGAGATGCTTTCGAATCAAATGTTGTCTGGAATTCCAGAAGTAGATCTTGGAATAGAGTATGACTTTTCTTTTTATATATTCTCTTACTCCGATGTGCTGTACAGTTTTATGTAACAATTATTTACATTCTTTAGAGCAAAAATACGCAATATCGAAGCTACAGAAGAAGCTAAATTGAAGTTACTTTGGGACAGACACAGAAAGAAGGACGGTCCTTCTCAATTTGTGCCAACAAATATGGCTGTGAACTTTGTACAACACAATAGATGTATGCTATTTATTTTTATTTCACAGTTGAATGAGAGCATGACAAAATCATAATACATTTTCTATTTTCTTAGTTAATATAGAAGACCCAGATTTTCAAAAATCAAAACAGGATCCCGACGATAAAAAGAAAGTAGCGGCGCCTAGAGAGGACACCAAGGGAAAACGAAAGGATAATGGAGAGAAAGCAACTGATGACTATCACTATGAAAGGTTTAAGAAACAATTTCGAAGATTCTAAAGTGATTTATAAAATAAAATTGTAAAATAAAAAAATGTATTATAATACTAATAATAATATTGCATCTGTAAATATAAGGCTAAAATTCTCTACTTCAGCAATTGGCTAAAATTTCATGAGCTCCGTCTCGTTTCAAATTCTTGAAATACATATTATTTTTATCATCGACAAGATGTGCTGTACTTTTATGGATCAGAATGTGATAATGTAAGAGGGAATTCTCAATTTACTTAGCGCGGTGCTGTGCGATCAGAATTGGCGAGAGGGTGGGGACGATTTTGCGGTAACACGATTCATCGCAGGACATTGTAAACTCGGCATAAGCTTGAATACTAGCGCGTAGAATGACGACATCGTAGCGACACAGCGACGTCAATTGAGTGTCGGGGAATTACGCTAGAATTTGATCCCTTTAAATTTACTGCAACGTTTGTTTTCCTTTACACCTGTGACAATGAGTTGTGGATTTGTTACTTGCGGCCCGAACGAGGCCCTCGTAGTCTCAGGTAATTATGCATACACATGATTCACCTAATGAACTATTTCGCTTCGTACACGCTTTCAATGAGGCGACATGAGAGGAGTGCCGTATCAATTAATTGATTTGTACTATTTAGACCAGAAATACGAGAACAAGTTAATTGCATGTTATATCATCGATTACTTTCGATCGGTTTCGCATTATTATCGACGAATTATATTCTTTTACGCTATTGTTTGTTTGTTTGTATTAATAAACTCTTATTTGTTAAATGTAAGCACGAAATGCCGATGCAAAAATGCATAATATAATTTAGGAATCTATTATGTTTAGTTTTTCTTCAATCATTTCCAACTTATTTCCATCTATTTAAGGATGCTGCTACAGCAAACCACTTTTGGTACCTGGTGGCCGGGTGTTTGTCTGGCCTATCGTTCAACAAGTGCAAAAGTTAGTGTAACATACGAATTTACCACTTATTTCCTTCTTTCTTTACGAAGATATTGGGTTGGAAAGAAACTACGTAGCAAGATAAAATTAAGGTATTTATTTATATGTTTATTCAGTAACGAGAAGTTACCTCGAAAATGGCAAAAAGTAATAGAACAGAATGGAAAATATGTTATTGAATAAGTCTATGAATAAATATCTGAATTTTGGCTTTCAATTTTAATTTACAAACATTACAAACTTTTGTTCCAACCCAATACATAACTAGACTGCGGATCTTTATGCATTTATGAAAAGATTAGAAAAATTTAAGAATACTGTAACATTGTTTTTAATGCAACGAAGTCGTTAAGGGATGAAATCAATTTTTATTTTATTCCTGCTTCCTACAATAAATATAGAACATTTTTATTTTGCATAAAGATCCGCAGTGTATACTTAACGATCGTTATAGAATCATTTCATCTAACTATCATATTTTTCTTGTAGAATTTCATTGAATACCATGACATTACAAGTCGAAAGTCCAACGGTATATACGTGTCAAGGTGTACCGATATCTGTGACAGGAATAGCGCAGGTAACAAATGAAATCAACTTTCAAAAGAATAATCTGGTTGGATTCGGATAATCTCGAAATGTAACAATAATATTTATAAATCTGTCGGAAGGTCAAAATACAAGGGCAAAACGAAGAAATGCTTTCCACTGCGTGCGAACAATTTTTAGGAAAATCCGAAGAAGAAATTCACAATATTGCGCTGGTTACATTAGAAGGACATCAACGAGCGATTATGGGAAGCATGACTGTAGAGGTATAGTGTTTATAATGTTGCGATATTTTGATTATTCTTGTTTATAAGAAAGTATATACTGATCTGGTTCCATCTACTTGCGCTTCTATCATAGGAAATATACAAAGACCGTAAAAAATTCAGCAAAGAAGTGTTTGAAGTAGCCAGCAGCGATCTGGTCAATATGGGAATTACTGTTGTGTCGTACACATTAAAAGATATTCGGGATGAAGAAGTAAGTACACCTATTCCCCCAGAAATTATTAATATATTATGCGGAACAAATGAAAGAAGAATTTTGTACGAAAACAATATAAGATTCAAATCCTAGAATATATATATTTATATCTTTCTAAACTGTGTCCAATATCAAATGGTTTACATATTATATTGAAAGTCCCCCTTTAACTGGTCGTAAAAAAATACAAGAGACCTTTAATTAATATCAGTTAATGTAGTTTAATTTTATATGTAGTAAATATTGAATACATTTTTGTTTTGCTACTTGCAGGGGGCAAAGGTGCGTTCAAATTATGTTTTATCACTACATGTAATGCCAATGCACTGCTGTTTGGACAATGTTAGCGAATATTGTTAATACTTAAAATGATAAGAGACTTAGAGGATGATATTTCAAGTGCTTGCTTTAACGGTAGCACAAATTTACTGTATACACATTTGCAAATGTGTGTCGTTTACATATATGTGGCATCTTTCGCTGTATGCGGCCTTTGTGTTTAATTCGGGCTGTATTCAAATTATATGCTGACATCAGTGTTGTCGTTCAAAAATTCTTAATGGTAAAATAGCATAAATGATATTTGTCGTTTTGCATTTAATATTTTTCAATTGTTTGTAGGGTTATCTAAAAGCCCTTGGAATGGCGCGAACAGCCGAGGTGAAACGAGACGCGAGAATCGGAGAAGCAGAAGCTCGCAGGGACGCTCAAATTCGCGAGGCCATTGCTGAAGAGCAGCGGATGGCCGCACGTTTCCTTAACGACACCGATATTGCGAAAGCACAACGAGATTTTGAATTGAAAAAAGCCGCTTACGATGTCGAAGTCCAAACGAAAGTGTGTTTTATATAAATGTCTGTCTTTAGTTAACGGATCCGTTCAATTTTGTCTACTAAAATATGATGTAACCACCTTTAGAAAGCAGAAGCAGAAATGGCGTTCGAGTTGCAAGCTGCGAAAACGAAACAAAGAATCATGGAAGAGCAGATGCAAGTGCAGGTGGTAGAACGTGCACAGGAAATTGCTGTACAAGAGCAAGAAATGTTGAGACGCGAAAGAGAATTAGATGCTACCGTCAAACGTCCAGCTGATGCAGAAAAATTCAGGTGTTTTATGTTCCTAGTTTTTCATACAGTGTTTTATCAATAAAACATTGAGCAAACATTGAGCGAGACTTTGAGCAACATATTCGTGGCATTTTTGTAATGAAAATGATACCAAATATGATATAATTCCAATTATATTTACGCGAACATTTAGGTGAACAGGCTTAAATCGGGAAGCTCCGTCACGCTTAGATCGCGAATGACTGTAGTTCATATCTCTAAAATAGAAAATGTACAATCTTGAACCATGTTAAAATCTGTAAAAACATGGTCTTTTTAGAAAAAGGTAACCATTAACGAGCATACGTTTATAGATTGGAAAAACTGGCTGAAGCTAATAAACTACGTTTGATCATGGAAGCTGAGGCAGAAGCTGAAGCCATAAGAATTCGAGGCGATGCTGAATCTTTTGCCATTGATGCAAAGGCTAAGGCTGAAGCGGAACAAATGACGATGAAGGCTGCAGCTTGGAACGAATACAAGAGCGCTGCTATGATAGATATGATGCTCGACACTCTTCCAAAGGCAATTATAATGTCCAACTTTAAATACATATAAAAATATAAACATAAAAATATACATTACATGATTCATTTGACAGGTTGCTGCTGAAGTTGCAGCACCTTTGTCGCAAGCAAAGAAAATAACAATGGTTTCTAGTGGCAATGGAACCGTCGGAGCAGAGAAACTGACGGAAGAAGTCTTTAACATCGTGACGCGTGTACCAGATATAGTTAAAAATTTAACAGGCGTGGATATTGCAAAGGTATGATTTCACTCAACACCTACGTATTGTATGTGTATTGACAGAAAACAAATGTACTTATAACTTTTTATTTCAATTTCAGTCTATCCATGCTGCGTAAGCACGGTCTATAAAAAAAACTTTTAAATACTTCCTGACCACATTCGTACTTGTACGAAATATTTAATGAATCTTTGATACATACATTTATTTTGAATATGCTGTTGCATATTAGGTTTGTTAGTTTCAACTTAATGTTGTTTCGTTGGATAACGAATTCGGTACTTTCACTGCCATTTACTTGAACGTATTTCTATCGATTTCGATTTGTGCCAATTTTGAATGAATTGTATTGTAACTCTGTGAGTAAATTCGAATTGGTATACAGTTTTGAAAATAGATTACAGATTCCGTATACATTCGCACAAGATTCATACATTAATCAAACGCAATAGATGGCTGTACATACCTAAGTTGCAGAGGCAGTGAATGTATATTTGTTTTAATCAAAAATTATGTATTGCTTTTGAGTCTCGATATATGTTATGTTCGTATGAAGATATTTTATTTTTGATTAGTAGATTTTTTTAAATCAGTATTTTATACACTTAGAAGAGAATAGGGAAAAAAGTATGAAAAATATATCTTTTTGAATATCTTATTGACCAAACATGGTCCAGTTTTGTCCATACATAATAGAAACTGTGCCACCGAGAGCAGAAACATTCCTCCAACTATACTATGCGTACCTTCCGATTATATTGATATAATTAATGGGTATGTCCGCTTTAGAAATGAAAGTGAAATCCGACACTCGATCGTTGAATGTGGTTTGATGTTTAAGTAACTATGTCTAGTCCCTGGAATTTCAATATCTTTACGTAAATCTTTAGTTATACATACTTCCAACACTCAAAGATGCACTAATATATTTTGCGTCGATTTTAGCTAGAATTTACTGTGATCTAACTCTTTATACGAAAACAACAATGATATAGCCATAGGTTCTTGGATTGTGTTTGAGAGCTTTGATGAATAAAAGAAAGATTCGATTTTATGTAAAGCGATTAAATGTTAAAATCAATATGTTCGTTGTGTACTAATTCGCCCATCCTATCGTTATGTTATATACGACGAAAACAGAAAACAATTGAAGTAATCTACAGGTGTCAAACTTGATTCGCGATTCATTCAAATTTGATTCAACGTGTGCGAACTGTCCTTAGCAATCTGTTTTTAAAGAGAGATCATGATTTTTCATTCGAAACGGCTAAGCGTTTGTATGCTGCAAAGTGTTCCCAAGGATAACGTTATTTAGAAATTTATCATATAATACAAACTATGGACGCGTACAAGGGATTTTTAGTAGATTTCTTAGCCGGCGGTGTGTCTGCAGCCGTTTCAAAAACTGTAGTTGCCCCTTTAGAAAGGGTAAAATTATTACTTCAAGTACAAGCTACTTCGAAACAAATACGTCCAGAAGACAGGTACAAAGGTATGTTTCCAATTATTAAATATCACTGACTACAAACTGTGGATTATACTTTAAGAAAAGAAATGATTAAGAGAAATTGATTTATTCAAATACCATATATTTTATATTAGGTATGATGGATGCGTTCATTCGCATACCCAAAGAAACCGGTGTCCTCAGCTTCTGGAGAGGCAATTTAGCTAATGTAATAAGATATTTTCCAACTCAAGCACTGAATTTCGCATTTAAAGACAAATTTAAAACTTTATTTTTGGGAGGTGTACCAAAAGACGCATTTTGGAAGCAGTTTGCTGGAAATTTAGCATCTGGCGGAGCTGCTGGAGCCACATCCCTGATGTTCGTTTATCCACTTGACTTTGCTCGTACAAGGTATTCTCATTTTAACTTTTTCATTTTAAACAATGCAATCATAAATTTACTTTAACAGATTGGCTGCAGATATTGGAAAAGCGGATAAAAGAGAATTCAAAGGTTTGGGTGATTGTTTGGTAAAGGTTTTCAAGTCAGACGGTTTTATAGGTTTATATCGTGGCTTCAACGTTAGCGTGCAAGGAATTATTATTTATAGAGCAGCATACTTTGGTTTCTATGACACCTTTAAAAGTATGCTGCCTGATCCAAAGAACGCTCCATTGTATATTACATTTTTAATTGCACAGGTAAATTGTGCATATTGTGAACACTGTATGATCAATTGGATTCATACGTACGGAATTTTTGTAGGTAGTAACAACAGTGGCTGGAATTATGTCGTATCCTTTCGATACAGTTAGAAGACGTATGATGATGCAATCGGGTCTTAGTAAATCAGAGATGATGTATAAAAATACATTGGATTGCTGGGTGAAAACCTCTAAGGCTGAAGGTGTTGGGGCTTTTTTTAGAGGCTCTGTTTCGAATATACTTCGGGGTACTGGTGGAGCAATAGTTTTAACACTATACGATTCGCTTCAACATCTATTTGAGGAAGCGTTGAAAGGAAGCAATACTACTAAAAGTGAAAAAGTTTCTGCACCTAAATGATTCTTCGCATTGTTCACTTCAATATTGAAATGGTTTATAGACATATGAAATTTAAATAAATATTAACTTTCACATAAATAAAATCTAGATTAGTATTGATATATAAAGTTAAAATACGTTTTTCCTGTCACTGTGTCAAATAAAATATCCCATCAAATATTCCAATTTATTTTTAAGCAAATATTTCATCAGAAATGTATATACACTTACCAATAAAAATAATACATTTTTAATACTTTATTCTTTCGTGCACTAGATAAAATGAATCTTAAAAGTACTAAATATCTCTATATACTGATTTGATCGCGTTTACCAATAAGTTGATTTGCATTCGCTTGTTATTAAATTTTCATACGAGGGCATAAGAAATTGAAACAAAAAAGAAAGAAACGATTCTATATAAAATTACAAATGCCTTCAAGTAAATGTCACAACTTTTATATTCTTAGGTATCGTATCTAATTCTTTCTGGAATTAGAACTTTACAGCTTAATTAAGCATAGTATGTCGATCGTAAATGTTACGCCTTTGTTCACGTACTTGGCGTTTCCATTTATCTTGTTGATGTCCAACACGATTTAAAACATTACCTCTTTCACCCATAGGGTGAGACGTTCCGGGAGTTATCGATGTGTCATCCTGTTTTAGATTAGAATAATTTGTATGTTAGAAACATGAAATCTGCTTCTCCTTTAAGAACAAAGTTTTATTGTATTTAATATATAAAAAGTCATAACTTACTTCTTCATTGTTGTGTTCATGGTAGCCAATATTTGCGGATGTTTTATGGATTCGTTTGTTCAGTAATGGGTCCAAACAAATTAAGAACAACATATAGATTACTAAAAGAGATATGACCCAAATAACAAGTATTACTACTATCTGCAAACAGAAATGATTGTTTTATAAGTTCGTTTATTAGAAAGAATAAGGAACTTACTTTGATGATGGTGGTATTTCTATTTTCGTATTTACAGTCGCATCGTGAACAATATATTTCTTCTTTGCCTTTTAATTGATCTCCTGCTTTCGCTAATACAACACCTTCGCAGTTACTGTGGATTAAAATGTATATATTTATTCTACACGTGTAACAGATGTAGTATTAGGTTCTATAATGAAGCGAATGGAATTTTAATTACCATTGAGAAGGTGGAACATTTATAATGTAGGTCTGCCGTTCTAATGATAATTGCGTTGCATTCACCATAGAGGCTAGGCTAGGACAAATGCATTTACATCGTTTGTCGTCATATTGTGCCTGAAATCGTACACGTATTATTATAAGCTGTTATAATTAAATTTCGTTCAACTAGTAAAATCACATCCTAACCTCGGACTGTGATAAACATGTCAGTATAATTACTGTTACGAGAAATATGTGTTTCAACATTATGTCGTTAGGCGTCACATCTAACACGTGTTAGAATCTTCGTTCTTTTATTCAGATATTTGCAATTACCCAGCACCTATTTGCGAAGAAAAAAATTTACTCCAACACCATTTTTATCTAGCACTTTTTCTAAGAGCTGTCAAATGATACAAACGAGTAGAAAGATAACTGCAGGTATTTCTCACAGGTGGCACGTCCAGCGATAAATTCCCGTACGATCGATAAGTCGCAGTATCTCGATACGAGACCACCGACGAGATACTGTTAAAGACTGCCAGCCTTATGGGAGATCGTGTCACTCGAACAATTCGGTGTTTTCTTACGCCCTCTAGGATTTATTCTGGCTGGAGTAAGAAACAGAAGGCCATCGACGTGATCTCGTCGGTACAGAAGGCCACTGACAATGAGTAGATTCTCGTCGGTGAGAAGACAAATCGTCACGGAACCATACTGATTATGTATCATGAATTATTACATTCTGCACCGAACGTATTCCAAGTTAAGCAGATATTTCAGACGATGTTTTAGTGTTGTTTGTTAAGGTTTACAATATTAAAAACAAAACTCAAGGACAAGAAATTCCTAGAAATCTATTGTAGCATAATAATTAGGAAAATCAACAATTCCTACTTCAAATATATGAGATACCACAATATGTAATTTCAAAATAATTCATAAACGAGAATTATTATCTTACACTTTTTTATACATAAATGTTCAAAGAATCGATCTGTGGGAACAGAAATATGTTGAAATACAGTATGATTAAGAGTTAGACCAAGACTTTACTGTAAAAAATTAGGTGTGCGACTATAGCCGTGGTGAGACGAGGTGCGTCTCGAAGGAAAATAGATGGAAGGAAACAATAGAGGATCGGCAGGGAAAAAGAGGTGAATAGATAACAAAAGTACGATAGAATAAACCGAGCGCGCCCGCCAAAACGTACGCCCGCAAGGTTGTAAAAGGAATGCTCGTTAACATCATTAGCAAAAGGAAATTTATAAACATTAAACAGCCAGAAATAATAAATTTATCTGTGAATTGTATCGAATAAATTAACACGTGCGAATATTCATGGTGTAAAAGTTATTTCGTATCTCGAATACTATTAGCCACTTTTAATAAAAAATTAGATGGTCAGATAGCCAAAGGAGTGCTTGTCGACATCGCTGTAAAGTGGCATTTTTATAAACATTAAGCAGCCAGAAATAATAAATTTATCTGTGAATTGTATCGAATAAATTAACACGTGCGAATATTCATGGTGTAAAAGTTATTTCGTATCTCGAATACTATTAGCCACTTTTACTAAAAAATTAGGTGGTCAGATAGCCAAAGGAGTGCTTGTCGACATCGCTGTAAAATGGAATTTTTATAAACATTAA
>CM052193.1:2893196-2909473 GCA_028455805.1 Lasioglossum figueresi
CTCTCTGAAAGAATCAGTGCCTTCTGCCTGATTCGCCTTTGGCCCTCCGTGGATCAGAGACTTCTTCTCCGATTCTCAACTTTTACTCCGTGATTATTACTCGACATATCCGCGAAATTTAACATAAGTCCGTTGTTGTCAGAAAGGGAGCCAGGAGGAATATTGAATTCGTTCTGACTTCCTTTCGGGTCTCTCGTGCAGCAACCTCCTCGTGGTGAGACCTGGGCAATCGGTATTATCCACTATTCGTAAGAACTTGTAATATCATAGCAAGTAGTGGATACTGTCGAGCTAATAGCTGCACTTTTAATAAATATGTTGATTTGCAATAAATTTTATTCCTATTCCTATTCTCTTCCATAACATTTCTGTGTTCACTTGTTGGTATCGTTGAATAGCACAGAGGCTCTTGTCGGTGATATTGACACAGCCGAAAGACTGTTCAAGACGGCCAGCCTTATGGGAGTTCGTGTCACCCGAATATTTCGGTGTTCTTTTACGCCCTCTAGGATATATTCTGGCTCCAATCAGAGAAACAGAAGGCCACCGACGGCATTTCGTCGGTGCAAAAGACCACTGAGGAGATTCTCGTCGCGACGCATCGGTGAGAAAGCCAATCATCACGAAACCATATTGATTATTATTCAATGTTATATTCTCCGCCATATTTCAGACGATGTTTTGGCACTATTTTGATAATATTTTCGTCAGTGGTGGAACTTTTAGCGATGTGGTATTTCAGATCACTGTAAGTTCTACGTTATCCCCGCGCCTTCTCGCGCCCATTTCCACGTCTCGCTGAATAGCACAGGGGCTGGCAGTCTTTAACAGTATCTCGTCGATGACGAGACAACGCGCGTATCTGTTTGAATTTCCTAATTTCTTTCTCTCACTTTTCGTTTTCGAATATATTTTTATTATTATTTCAACACATACATACAGGGTGAGGCGCTAGAAACAGGCCACCTGAATAACTCGGCTGCTATTGGTGTTAGGAAGAAATGCATCAGATGGAACTTGCTTGGTTTCGAGGGGTCATTAATCTGATGTTAGTAGCTTTTATGTAGGTGGACGCGTAAAGGACATATGAAGGTCACCTTCATTTTTTTAAATGGAATAGTATGTTTTTTTATGTACTATCGGGTAGAGCCTTTTATGACGCGTACAATGACCTATGGGTCAAGGTCATTCGTGGTCTGGGTTAAGCCAATTGTGATGGAAAATAATTTACTTTTTTTGATTGATTTCTTATCTAGCGCTTGTGACTACTGAAAACCTCCATCTTTGCATTATCGAGAAATGAAAAGGCGCATCCTTCACTTTGCAATCCCGGAAACGGATCTGCTCCCTTACATGCAATTAGCAATGTGTAGATAGATTCGCGAAAATATGACTTAGTTAAGAAACATCTGGATTTATAATATACATTGTTGTAGAGTAAACACTAAAAGCGAACTTTTGTTTAGACAGTTTAATAAATGTTGAGATATTGAATATAAATCATACAATAGTCATTTCCTTTCCAAATTTCGTATAATGAACTTTGTATTATATAGTTTATTCCATTTTAATTAAAATAAATTAACATTCTTAAATATAATAAATAAATTTACTTCATCCATATTCTCTGCTGTACGATATACGCTTATTAATTGTTCATCTCAATAGAATTAGTAACACTTTAGGACGTTCGGAACGCGCTTACATACTATATAATGATTATACCAACACACTCACATCAGACAGACTCATACATATCACGTAAAACTCTCATTTCGAAGTGTACACAGGCAATATTTCAAATGAATCTCCTTACTTTCTGAGTAAACTCTTAAAATAATATGGAATATTAATTACAGCTATATACCATCGATAGATCTATGTGTGTGTATGCATATATTTTTATACGTATATTTATGAGCTAGTATTATGCAACGAGTAATGAAACGTACAAATGGACAGGGCAGTCACTCTCAGACTTGCCATTGTACACGTTACTTGCAAAATAGATCTTGCACCATTTATTATCACAATTACAAGAATGTTATCAGTAAGATACAGAACGATGCAAGGTTCTTTGCGTTCATTCTCCTTGATAGTACTATGCTTTGTCCCGGACTGTTTTAAAGCAATTGAAAATAAATCAGGGGCCTTGTTTTTCAAAGTACACGAATGCATGGTACTTTGCAGTTATGATGCAGCTACGCCAGTAACATCAACTACCGCCACGAGTTTATCATTCGTGATTCGAACAAATTTAAGAACTCTGCCAAACTATGATTCCGATTAATATAGAGAGTACAACTACTCCAACAACAACGAGTATACATTTTTTCTTGCGCAGTTTATTCTGATAAATGCTTGCTTGCCTTACATGCGACGTAGCTTCGTTGACAGATACTACCGTCCTTTCAACCGAAGCTTCTATGGAATCGATTGCTTCTCCTTGATCGTAGACTATAGTGCCGAGATCTTTGAAGATTTTATTAATATCGCTGATATTATTCTGTGAAAATAATATATATTATTAGATTATTATTACATACAATATATTACTAGAACTTACCTCCAACTGTCGTATGCTTGCTTCTTGTTCCTCTAACATTCGCAGATTCTGTTCCTCTTTCATCTGCTGCTGTTGCATTTGTTTTTGGGTTCTACTGTCCTGTAATTCTATCAATGTTTCCTGTTTCTTCTCTCCATATGGTGGGAGACCAGCGCTCGCTTTGGCCCTTCTAACCATTTCCTTCTCCTTCGAAGCTGCAAGCTTCTGCACTCCCTAAAATGTTATATACAGATTAATTATTTTCGCCGAGAATATACATAGATGAAAAAAAAAATTTCTTCCTGAATTGCAACAAACTGGAGTGAAATAGAACTTTATTTAGCAATGTTATTAAATTCTTCTAATGTGTATACTATTTTAAGCTACATCTACTCGTTGTTGTGACGTGAAAGAAACATATGCTTACTTGGAAAGAATTTAATGCACTTGTAAATTCTTCTTGGAGTCGCTCTCTTTGCATTTTGCGCTGTCTCTGTTCTCCAGGACTAGTCGATCCTGAATTGTTAGCTAACATAGCTAAATCTCGTAGGTGCACGCTGGTATCTTTCGCCAGCTGCTGAGTATAATGTTGTATTTGATGCCTGGAAAGAATTCTTACGTATAAACCTTGTTATACAAATTCTAAAATACGTTTATTTAGAAGTACATTGTCCTAAGATTTTAATTGGAACTGTGGCGGCCTACTTCCTACACTCGCCACTAGATGGACAGATAGTCGGGGACCTTTCTCGCTACTACCTGATCAATCACCGATCCCTATATATATCGTCCTCAACCGCCTTCCAATATACAGCGTCTAAGGCAGGGCCTGCTAGATAGCCTTACCAATGACACCTCTAGCAGTGTCTAGGACGAAACGCTCCCTTTCCTTTTCCTCCTCTCTATCTCGCATTACTAGCGCCGCCAAAGAACCCTACTTCTTCCAAACAGCATTCTAAACTTCTCAAATGATAGTTGGAGTCGCAGATATTTTAGTTCCAGTAGAGGATAGGAGAGTGCTCACGCCCAGGTTTTCGATGCCACCACAAAGAAAATCCTAGCCTGGATCAGATTCCACACCCATGGTAGAGCGGATTTCCCCCTCGGATTTTAAGATTTTAGACTAGTAAAGGTTCTGTTTCATGCTAAAACATGCTGCTGGATGGTGTAGTCTCTGTGTCGTAGGAAAAGTGGCTCTACCATGGGTGTGGGATCTGTTCTGTGCTAAGCATGAGCGTGCCAAAAAGTGGTGGCAACTTATACCCGGGCGTGAGCACTCTCCTATCCTCTCTGCTAGTACTTACAGCTGATTTCGAAGTTCCTGGGAGTCTGTTGAACCTCCCAGTTGAATGACCATCTTCTGCATCGAAGACACTGTCGAAACATAACCCAGATAAACATTGTGTACATACATCGATGAAGAACAATGGAATTAGGTACATACCATTTTGAGATATCTTCAAGATCGACGTACTAATTGTTTGAGACAACCTGCCAAAGTCTTGTTCCCTGGCAGGACCACCATTGTGGTATGATGAGAAGCCAATATCCATATTGACCGATTGTTTACTGAAGCTGTTCAATCGATCTTCACTGTATGGAACAGATGGAAACAGATCTCTTTACTAGAGGTTATTTTTCGCTGGTTAACACATTGGAATGATCAGCTTCGATAGAAGTCACTTTCACGGATTCCGAACCTCGAAGATAGAACGTTTGACAGGTAGAACTGGAACGAAAAGTATTTGTTTGATCTTATCGACACGAGGAATTCTTATCAGCACGCCGAAAAATTTACTGTAGCGTAATACGATGATAAGTGAAACACTAAAGAATTGATATCTGTGTGTGTATACCTTGTTGTCACGCTCCTGTCAATGGAATGAGCACCAGGGGGAGCAAACTCTTATGCTTATGTATGACCTTGGACCGCGTAGTTCCTTTTGGGGGGACTTATTTTAGATGGCACCACGATCACAGAACATCACGTGACTGAACCAGATTGAACGTGACTGGACGTGACTGACGTTCCAATCTTTAACGCTATTGAGCGCAATTTGGCGCTAATATTTGACTATTACCTTCAAATTCACTGTCAATCACACCACCCACGCCACGTTGTTGTGATTGTTGTGGACTGCGGCAACTACGATATTATTAATTTAGATTATCACAAGACTTTTTATATAATTTTAACTTAGCGTGTTTTATTCAGAAATTTGAATAATAAGCTTAAAAAAAAGAAGTTTGCTCAATGTCAAATAAATTTTGGAAATAATTTTTCAAAATTCAGCGACATTCAGTAAACTTATTTTCAAGCTTATTTTTCGAATTTTGTGCATAAATTATAACATTTTTTTAAGTTTGTTTTTAGGATAGTGGACAGTGACGTGCAAAGGAGTGCAGCAACAAGAAGAAAAAGTGATACAAGTGCATAAAAACATATAAGTGCATAAGACACATAAAGTGCAGACTGTTTATACAAACAATTAGTGCAAACATTTGGACATAAGAACAAAATGGGGAGAGGGTGTTGTGTTCCACAGTGTTCATCGGGTGGGACCATCCCAGCATATGTTTTTCCCAAAGACGTCAAACGTTCAGAGTCTTGAGCTATAAAAATTCAGTGTCCTGTCATACTTCAACTGACAAGCAATGAAAGGTGCAAGTACATGGTGTGTTACAAACACTTTGAAGAAACCTCCTTCCTGTGCACTGCCCAGCGAAAAAGATTGAAAAATGATGCAATTCCAACTTTGCATTTGCTAATACCAAGTGAGAAGACGGAATCTGCATACGAAGATATAGACACAGAAAAATATCCAGCCTCTGCTACACCGCTGGGAAATGATGACAGTAATCATGCAGAAATGATTACACCAGTATATGAAGAAATGGCGTGGGATATTGACGAACACAATGAAGCTGGTCCAAGTACATCATCAGGACAGTTACAACAGTGTTCAACACCACAGAAGAGCCGAAATGTGGTGCTGCGGGGTAATAAAATTGGAGATGGTATGCCAAAAAGTGTCTGATTTTGCATGGAATGACCCGATAACTAACTTGGTTTATGTTTGGATATGGCTATATAACTATATTTGACCTCTACCTATTTATTGCTGCTGTGTAATATATGTTATTTTATTTGTGTTATTTTATTGTAATTTATTTATAAGTTTATGAAATATGTCTTCAGGGAAGACGCTACACGACGGATGAGAAGATATTGGCCTTAGCACTTCTGAAGCAGTCAACGAAATCGTACAAGCTGCTGAGGAAACTGTGCAATTTACCGAGTGAATGAATACATAAAAATTATATTAAGAATTATTTACTTGTACTTTTTATTGCACATTATTATGTATTATTATGTATTTATATTACGTTTCAATAAAAAATGAATAAAATTAACTATTTGTACAAAATATATTTTATCTCCTTTAACTTAAAAGTTTAAAGTAAGCAGTATAGTAGGCAATAGTAGGTGTATATGTATGTGTATAGAATCGTATAGCTATATATATAGGTTTTAGTTCAGGGCTGGGGGACATAAATTAGATGGCGCTACGGCTAAGGTCCATACTCCATACATTATACATGGGGATTTCCCTCCCTGATGAGCACTGGGACGATTGTTTTACGTGATGACTCATGCGGTTATCGTTGATGAATATCAATTTTTCTTGTAAAAGATGATTATACATCGACCTCGATGTTACGCTTAAAAATGTACCAAGTTCACTATGCGAAGCACTAAAACTTCGCGTAAATCGATAACGTGTTAGATAAGTCTTGAATGAATATAGCCGTCACAGTTCGTCACGGCCTGTACGTAATTCTACGCGAACGGTGACATCGGGATAGACGATAGACAAACTGTTTCACTGTGGAAAAAATGGGGCCACTACGCATGTGAAACTGTCCGCGCTGCCATTCGCACAAGAATTCGAAAACAAAATTTCAACTGCTTGATATCATGAGAGCACTGTGAACTTGTATACTGCACGCATGCACGCGATTATTGAATATCGCCCAGTGCTGGAAAATTTTTCTTTAATTCTTTACTGTTTCGCTAAAAATACCTTTAATTGCTCATGTTGCTACGTCGCGGCATTCTGTATAATGAAATCTCCGTCCTGTTAAATTGCACGCAACGTTGAAAGTATAATTATATATATATTTTCGAATGTATTCGTCGATGTTATCGTGTTAACTTTTAATTACTCGCAGTACTTACAATCTCGAAACGTTCAATTTAGTGTTTCGAATATAAACAAAGGTGCCGTTTACACCAGCGAATATTTATACTTTGTATTGAAGTAGCTCTTTTACTGAATAAAAATTGATTTTTAGAAAATGAAGTACGAATGTATTATCGTTCGAACGGGGGTAAATTGAGAGAAACAATAAAATTCGGTGTCGCAAGATTGTTTTATTCGACCGAAGAAATACGTGTTTCATCGGAAACTGTTTTACAAGGTTCTTCCAGGTTTGTTTGTTTGTTTAGAAATTACAATTGTGTCCTATGCATGTAGTAATAAATACTTTATTCAAATCGTCGGAGAAATCACATTGGTCGTTTACGTCTAATAGTTAAAAAATATATGTACAAAAAGTATTTACACGGAAAAATGAACGCTCCACAAGCTGATAATGATAGATTAAAGAAATATTTCATTTACCAGCAGGGAGGGAACTTTGCTTACGAAACATATGATATCTAAATTATAATTTGTATACACTATATACGAAGAAAGTTAATTGTTTAAAGAAACTATTGATTATTTTATAAAAAATTGTTTTGTTAATCTTGATAATTGAACAATGAAAATATGAATGATGTCGACTGTGTATATTGTATTTCAAAATGCGCTGACTACGGAAAGAGTGATTTGAACAGTTTGAATTTCGCGGGTTATGATCGTGTTGAATGTTTCAATTTGAAAAATAGAACGTTTTCGCGTATCAGAAGAAATCGGATTCAAACTAATGAAAAAATGATTAAAGTAATCCGGGTTTCTCAAGACTATGCTTGAAGTCTACCAGCACCTGTATGATAATAAAGATTTCGCAACCACACTCCCGTCCATAAGTCACCGGACAATTATTTAAATTTGAATGAAGACGATCTTTTTAATAAAAATGGTACTTACTAATTTTTTCGAATGTAGAGAATATTTAAATTTTTAAAATTTAAGTGGGTAATGTTTTCCAATTTGGCTTCTAGAGCTGTCCATAATAATTTCCAGTATATGTATATATTTAATTTCGCATTCAAATATTATCGTATCTAATCTCGTAGGTACATCTAATCAAATTAAAACAATCAAATAAAGCTAAAATTTTACCATTTTGTTGAAGATAAGTAAGTCCGGTGATTTACGGACGGGAGTGTATTGGATTTTCAAAACGTTCGCCTACTGTCATGATCCCGCGGGAGTTTTTACGTTAATAAATATTTTGAACTAGCTACCATTTCTTTACCGAACATGGTACATTGTACATACATACATTTAACATACAATTGAAAAACATCATTATCATTCGCATGCACCGATATAAATAAAGTATCGTATTCGTTTTGATTATCTCTCGAATCACTATGCATCGAATTCTGGTCTACAGAAAATTACACACGCGAGCGAAAAAGAGAGAAAGCGATAGAGAGAGAGAGAAAAAGAGAGAGAGAGAAATAGCGAAAGAAAGAGGGAGGGAGAAAAGGAATTAGCCGATTGAATTTCCAGTTTAACGTTTATCAATTAATTGAATTCGAGTGTATAAATTTCAACTCGTATATTCGAGTTTAGAATTAAGTACTTTCTATCGGAACTGTATGCTCGAAATGATACTCCAAAATTGTCACGGAATGCTCGAAAATATAGTTGGTATAAGTTGGAGCAAAATTCTCAACAATATATAAATAGTAAAAAAAAGATGTAAGTACACACAATCGGAATGTTTCACTCGAAACATTCGAATACTTCATATACTGGCCACATTTTCAAAAAATACTGAAATAGTTGAAATTCAGTTCCATGTACCGGATCGCATAATATTCCGAGTACTTGCGCAGTTTTGATGTCTAGACATCGACTAATTTTTTTCTCCTATCTTCACATCGAAAATTACTGCCGCCTACACAGATGTTTTTATCACTGATTGTTACATCATACTTTCAACTGGATTGTGCATCGTTCAGAGTAGCGTTTTTTCCAAGTGTCATCGTTTACAAACGCTCGCTTGCTTTATGTACATTACAACCGTTATAATCAATTAGCTAATGTGATATCCAGTAATTATAATATCGGCTTTTTACTTAAGAGCACAATTCCACAAAGAATGGTATCTCGTACACATTCGTAAATCTTGTCAGAGGATTCCTTCGACGCGCAGCGTGTTGCGCTCCAAAAATCACAGCATTGTATAAAATCATTTTCAGTTTCCATGTAAAAAGACGCTATTAAAATTTTGTTGGGTGATCGAGTTCGGATGTGCGCATCAATTGGAAACTCGACGACCACTTGAGTAAGCTTTGAGGTATATTCCACATAGAATTACAGCTATCAACTGTATTTCTCGCCATGTTCTTTGGTCTCTCAGATTTTCTTTGGTTTATCTACCGTCCCTCTGTGTTCACTTAAACACCTAATATCTCACTTTTCACATGATTTGCCAGGCCACCGTAGTTACCACGACCCAGACAAATGGACCTGTTCAATGTCCTATTCAGTGATCGAATCATAGGCTGGTCTCCTCAACAGAGTCAGTTCGCAGGAGCTTCCGTTTCTCGTCGAGGCCAACGAAGTATGTCGTTACGAAGCCTTTTGGTTTTACATATGTTTCTCCTCGAAGATGACACTTGACGCCCTGTTGCTCGAGGACCGCAGCGGTGTCCGCCGTCACCTGTACAAAGACCATCTTTCTTTTAACACGGACACTTTTGTTTTACGATAAATAACTGAATGGGTGTCAAGAAGAAGGATGTATCTTACGAATTTTCATAATTTTAATTTTTAATTGAAGTGGAAGAACACAGTTATTCCAGACTGCCTTAAGGCAGGCTGTTTTAATTGCTACAGCGAGCAATTAATTGCTTGGGGCGTAACGTTCGCTTATTTCTTTATAGACACTCATTTAATTATTGTGTAAAGCAAGACACTATTGTAATAACTAGTTCTGAATCGAACGGACTTGTATCTTGCCCGGGAGGCCTGTCGTGTCCATTCTTGATGCCATGTTCACAGCGTCTCCCCAAATGTCGTACAACGGTTTTTGAGCACCCACTACGCCTGCAGTAACTTCTCCGTGAGATATACCAATTCTTAATCTAAAGAAACACGATCTCTTTAGGTCTCTTTGTTTTTAGAATAGAGTTATGTGTAAACGTAGAGTGGTACCTGTAAGGCTTCGTATAAAACAGCTTAGCATTCAACTTGTCGAGGACTTCTATCATCTCAGCTGCAAATTCAGCCATCACTTTCACTACATTGTCACTACACACCTCTTCGCTTTCTGTACTATGCATCGAATCGCGTCGACAGGCTTCTAATCCGCACGCTGCCATGTACGTAGTACCTGACGGATTACAGTGTAATACTCATTATCGCGTGTATTATCGCCATATTTAACTGTAAGAATGTTCGCATTTTTTCTTACCAGCAATCTTGATCTTTTCAATTTGACAAACGAATGGGGATTGGAACAACAATTTATCAAATTCACAAATGATTGCGTTCAAGGCCTCCAGAATGTTACTCTCGTCGATGCTTACGTCCGTTAGCGAAGCGAACATCACCGCTACGTTATTATGAGCTTCATGGTACGGTTCGTTCTCTTCGGATCTGTTCATGTTCAAGTAGAATTCCGCTACGAAGAAGATACTCGAATGAAGTAGATGTTAATTATTATTTCTACGAATTAATATATGTTAGAAACGTAACATACCAACATGTTCTGGCAAGATATTACGAAGTAGCAGTTTGTTAGCGTTTCTCGTGTGGAACGCCTCGTCCTGTTCTTTCGTTAGCTGTCGTTTCCAAATGTAATCCAGCCTGCTCAAATACTCTGCCTAAATAGATTGCCAACGGGATTAGTGCATATTCAATACTGGTCGAAAAGAGTTGGTCTTTGGTGCAGAATAGCTCACCTGACGATCAATGAGATGCAAGGAAAATGTGAGGAAAACTACACTTAAAATGTGCGCCAGTCTTGGATCTAAGTGTGGATACAATATTTCGCCCGACTGTGGAGAAGAAACAAGAAATAAAGCAAGAACGATCATTATTATTAACATTCCCAGTCAGCCAGATCTACTTCGAGCCGATATCGATTACAGCCTGCAATCGTACGATGCGAGCTGAAGGCTCGTCTTCATCTACTTTGAATTGGACAGCACACTGTGCTATCACATATCAAGTCTTATTCGGAAATAGTGTGTCGGCACAACTCGAAGGCAGAAAAAGGGCAGATGGAAGGCACACCGTGGCGTCGTTATAGAGGGCACATCAGTCGCACTAATATTTTCTTTGTAGTTAGTATGTTTTCCTGATCTTTTCTTTTAGAAACTTCAAGGCTAGTGCAAAATCTAAATAAATACAATAATGTCATTGTCATAAGGCAATGTATACCAGTTAATAAGTAGTTTAGTATTCGGTAGATCTACTGTTTTTGGATTCCCTCCGATATTTACATTAGTGCGATCGCGACCTGCTCTCTATAACAACGCCACGGTGTTCCTTCTATCTGGTCTTTTTCTGCCTTATTCGGAAATAGATGTATGGTATTCTACTGGAAAGGTGTGCAGTCCAATTCAGAGCAGCCTCAGAGCATTTTGCTTGCTGGGATTAAGGTGCCGATTGGAAAGTAAACGCATATAGTGTCGAATAATTACCCGAAACAAATTCGCACGATGTATCCAAACGTTCCCCGAGTAAAATCCCACTACAGCGACGCCTATCACTAGCTTTAAGAGATAATGGACTCTCAGAAACAAAAAGCTCGTTAGGATTGCTAGGGAGCAGGTTTGCGTCATTTGCTAAAAAGGAAAAATAACAATCGTTCAGTGACGCAAAGAAGATTGCACTGCAGCGCGTGAAACCGTTAAACTAGAGACAAGTTTTACAGCGTTTAGCAAGTACCTACTAAATAATCTTACCGAGGGTGTAGCTGTGCAGTTGTGTTCAGCAGCACCCACCTCCGATATGATCGACGTTATATTATTACTTGCCAGGTCGTTCTTACATTCAAACTGAAATTACGCCTTCGATTAATTACTTGATTTCATTTAACATTATTCTATTCGGCTGAAGAAACTTTTAGTTTACTAACAATCATATCAAACATGGCACACGCAGCTAACATGATCGTTATGACCAAATAAAGTATCGTCCTGAGATACGCGCTCCAGACAACCTAAAACCCATAATACAGAGATGATACATAGAATGGAAAAATAAATCAAGTACAAGCTAGACGAATATTCACTTTCACGCTGCTCTGATACAGGAAGCACAAGATTTTATTGCGTGGATGAGGAACGTGGCCTTCGCACTCATCGTGCGGGTCTTTGTACCGATTCCACGCGAAATGCATCCAGGCGATTGGCATCAGAACGATCAAGAATAGCATCGCTACCGAATAGCTGATCGCTGTGCTCACGTGCCACCTAAAAGTAAATCGATCATTGCTAGGACTCTGTGGTGCTCGTGCTCCGAGGTAGGTTACTGACCAGACGGTCTTACGAAGGGAACATACTCGGAGTAAGTAAGCGTAGGTACCAAGTAAATGAGTCCCATAAAAATTAGCACGAACATGGCGCAGCTGACGTAGAACTTGAAAAGGGGATCTGGCTCCTTTAAGAACGGTATCTCCCAGCTCCACTGACGAAACGTTAGCAGTAACGGGTTTATGCTCTCCCATTTGCACCATTGTCTGAAAGGAGTATCGATCAAATTAGTCATTTATTGAACGTATATATGTATACATTTATTTTATAGATACATATAATTATATATTATATTATATATTAAGGGCGAAAACTGGCAACGTTACAGAGGAAATATTGAATAAGCAAAACGATGACTTCAGTTAGGGATAGGACGATTCGGGCCAGTCGACAGACGAGCCAATTAATTACTCACTCCCACTTGGTAAGAGGCATTTGCTTAATTGCTGTCTCCATCTCGGCGTCCGCGGCTTTCAGCATCAGATGGTAATCCTTCAGGCAAGAGTCCATGAAGTGGGTGCGCCGTCTGTAAGCGAGTACGTCGACATGATTGTTCATATTGCTCGTTAGCCGTCTGCTGTTCTTGGCTCCGGTGTTGACGCTCGACGTTCGAACGTTGTAGAATCGCACGTATTGTTTGTTAGCCGCCGGAGGGGAGTCCGGAGTGATGACTGTCAAGGTGTTCTCGCTGTTCTGCAACAAGGTTCGCCTGTCAACGATGCGAAACGCTCAACGAAAGTTCGATCGAACGATCGATGGACGTTGATCAGTGGCGTAGGAATTGCTCGAACTTCGTTCAACAGGAACACAAGTCGGTCTCCTTCGATTAATGAATTGTTGCGGGCTTCCTACGCCACCGGGAAATACGCACCTGCGTAGGCAACGGCTCGTCGGGAAGCGAGGGCGTGATCAGATAGCTGCGAATTTCGTATTTCTTCAAAACCTCATCGTTTAAGGATTCAACCGGTACGCAATCGTACTCGGTCGCGTCCACTAGATCCAACGTCTGTTGCGTCACGTGCACCTTGCCGGGCTTCCCGGTTTGCTCCATTTTATTAGCTATAACCACATCGCGTGACCAAACGTCGTACTGCCACTTGTTGGCTCCCAGTATACCAGATATTATGTTCCCAGAATGGACACCTATCCGCATGTTCACGTCCACGCCGCTTTCACGGCGCACCCTTGCTCTCACCTCTCTTATGATCTTTATCATGTCCAGTCCTGTAACACGACACACTGATTATATTATTCGGCTTACACGGGCTGAGTCTAGTAACACAACGACTTGAAATAATTAGTAAATTGTTCGTTGTACCAACAATTTGTTCGTCGAACCTACCCAGATCCACGCAGCTTTTCGCATGCTGCGAGTTAGGCGTGGGCACTCCACTCACGCAGTAATAGCAGTCACCCAGAAACTTGATTCGCAGAACGTTGTGCCTCTCGGAAGCCTCGTCGAAGCTGCCGAACAGGTCGTTCAGCGTTTCTACTAGTTTTCGAACCGGCAGGGTCACGGTCAGTCCAGAAAAGTTGACCACGTCCGCGTATAGTATGCTCACGTTGTTGTGCGTCTCGACGCACAGATCACTACAATAGATTAACATTCTTAAATTCTAACACGAGATATCTCTTAATTTGGGAAAGCCGTTTTTAACGAGAGATCGTTCGAAAGTGCATCATTAAAATGAGGATTTGTCAACTTGTGGATTTTTTGAAATTTTACCGAGTTGGAAATACAGGGTGGTCCACCTAAATATCTCCTTTATTTGTGACGACTAGACTGCGGATGTTTTTGTAGACGAATTTTAAGATAGTGGAATCAAATGAAACCTTGTTTTCAGTGGTAGAGTAGCCTTTGTAGATCTGAAATAAATAAAAATCGTACTAAACTCTGTCGAATTTTATATTGTAGCATTTTTTAAATAAAATATCGATGACCTTGAAAACTCCGGGAAAAAGACCTTGAGTAAAAAATAACATTTTCAAAGCGTTCACCTTGCGATACCATTTACATTGTACTAAAAACATTGGTTACGCCATCAAAAAATAAAGGAGATATTTAGGTGGCTACATTTAGGTGAACCACCAATGGTTGACTGATAGTTGTACGTTGATTGATGGTTGTGCGTTGATTGAGTATACCTGTGAGGTCGTCCCTTGGCCGGAGGCTGCTTATGCTCCTCCATGAATTTGAATATGTCCCTGAAATCTTTTTTAATTTTGGCGGCTATATGTTGCGGCAATATACTTCGCGTGAGTTGTTCCTGAAAACATTCGTAAAGTTTAGAGTACTGTTCGATGTCTTTTTGTCGCTAAGGAATAAATCATCAAAGAACAAACTTACTTCCTGATCTTTTTCATAGTTCAATCTCAGCGTCGACTCAACGCACTTCCGGCGATCGAGAAAGGACCGCCTGATAACGACCTCGTTCATGAACCTGAAGTACAATCCTAGGCCATTCACGCAAATAAAATATATCGTGTCTGTGATTACCTGGAACATCAGAGATCGAAAGACTGCGATTGTGAGTAAGGGTGAATAAGATGGCTGCGATTCGTACAACATCGATCAATAAAACTTTCTAGGTATTTCATAATCTTATAAATCAAGCTTCTTTGCAACCGATCAAACTCTTTACAACTAGCCCCATAATTAATAGGCACAGCTTTTCAAGGTTTCTCGTTGCAGGAAGTGATTCGATGAAGCGTCAACATGCAAACTTCCTGCATTTGGCGACAAAACATTTGCGAGCTTATCTCTTCCTTGCCAAACCCTTTCAAGCACTCTGTACCGTTTTAATTAAACGTAAACGTATTCTAACATTTCTTGAAAAATTCAATCGTGGCACACTCGAGAGTAAACGAAATTTTCGCTGTATAAATACCACTTAACAGATGGAGAATCTATATTTGCAAGTAAAAACTTTTGTCTAGAAAATCGGAGAAATTCGAGGAGAAACTACTTGAGAGGATCGGGCCTCAAATAAAACAGAAAGTTCATAAAAAATTGATCAAACTCGCAGGCGAACGGAATCTTTAGAAATCGCGCACGTTCCAAATCTACAAAATATTCAATCATCTACAAATAAAACAGACTCGTATATAATATCGCTCGTCTCATCTCACAATGGTCCAAGATATGTTCGATAGAGAATTTTGAACGCCACAGAGGTAATCGCTGTTTATTGTTTATCGTTCTAGAAATGGATACGCTAACAGATTTCCAATTAGAAGAGCACTAATCGCGTGTCGAGTAGTTTGGAACAGCCTGTACAGCATCTACGTTAATCGTCGGCCCACGTGAGCGCCTAACACGACGATAAAACCTGGCTGATCCTCTAATCATCTTAAACAGCGCATTATCGCTGCTATCCATATTTATTCGGTCAAGCGGCTCACGTGAAGGAAATGCGTAAGGCGTCGGTGTTTACCTTGTTGACGTAATCGGACGTGTTTCTGTAAGTGATTAACGAGAGCGCGGCCAGGTAGCATAAGGTGGCCGTGATCCCGAGTATGAAAGCGTGCAGATTCTCCGTCAGCGGTAAGAAGACGTAACAGGCCAGCAAAGCGTGCGTCGCGTACGTCGGTCTGCGAAAAGAGAAAGAAACGCAATTCGCATTTGAACATTTGGTTCAATTAGAAGTTCACGGCTAGCTGTTTCGTTAGGAACAGCCAGCGACGACGGATCCCGGCTAACACCCGGAAGAAAAATCTGCAGACCGATCGACGGATACCACATATATATTATGCAACTCATTCTCCAACGGACCGTAGATTAACACATTACCGAGCGATGGTTGTTTCATAATTTTCACGAACGCGTATGATTCACATCTAAGAATTCCTTATAGGAAATCCTTAATTTTAATCGCGCGTTATCCGCCGCCGCTTGTTTCATAATCTTCGCAAACGGTTTACGATTCCATCAATGTTTCAGCTCGGCAAGACGAAACGAGTTCAAAATATACAGGATGTTCGTGTTTATTATTATTATTCGCAGCG
>CM052193.1:2909573-2928152 GCA_028455805.1 Lasioglossum figueresi
CGCTGCGAATAATAACGAGGACGTAAATCGAGGTGACCATATCTGATGGAGGCACCCTGCATTTTAACTTAAAAGTTTACGATATGCTCAGAATTCGACGGAACAATTACAACTAGACTGCGGATCTGAATACATTTATGAAGAAATTGGTTGGGTGAAAATATAATACAGTAAAGGATTTAAAAAATCTTTTAACGTAACAAAGTCGTTAAGGGATGAAATCAATTTCTATGTTATTCCTGCTTCCCACAATCAATGGAAAACATTTTTATCTTGCATAAAGATCCGCAGTCTGATTATAATATTTTCAGACAAACGATTTCAGACATAGCGTGTAGCGATTAATTCCGGCAAAGATTCGGTATTTTTAGTAAAGATCAAGCCTTCGTTTACATTAACGAACATCGGCGCACGATGCAGAGATAACAACTGTACATGTACGCGGTGCTCTTATCACCGTGGCGATCGCGTTCGTGGCATGCACCCGGCTCCGCAGTTAATTGAAACGAGATGCATGTTCTAGGAAGTGTTCGGTTCGCGGGAGCAGCGTTGCAAAACCGGCGACGCGGAGATTAATATCGATAAGTGGTTTGCCGATCTTTCGTAACTGGGTTTTCGCTCGCTTCCTCGAAAACCCGACCAATGGGAGGGGAAAAAAGAAATACATAGAGAAAAAGTAGCGTGGACCGAGCAAGGCCGCGGCTGCTAATTAAATGAGGGCCTTGGACGAACGTCGCAGTCAGGGTTATCCGCGTCTCTGTGGTCGTTGAAGTCGTTCGAGTGATACCTTATCGGCGGTACGCCCTTCGTGTAGGTGAGGGTGTAATACATGGGCACGGCTAGATCGCCGACCACCAGCAACACCACGATCAAACAGGACAACATCACTGGCCAGTAGCTGTTCTTAGCGATGATCTTCGACCGGAAGGACAAGGCTACCACTGGGCATAGCAACGCGCTGCCAACGATGCAGACGACAACGTCCGGCACGCAGTTCTCGACGTTGACCTGCGGGAAAATCATTTGTTCACTGACCGATTCTGCTCGTTAGTCGATCATCGGACTGCGGATCTTTACGCAAAAAGAACGAAGAGATAGAAACCAAGTAGAACGGTGTTTCTTCCCTCAACGATTTTAATACATGGATAATAACGTACGGTGACAAAGTGTTCGTACCACTTTTACAAACTAATAACTTTTTCAAAATTGGATCTCGACAGCTTGACAGTTTTTTAAGATGGACTAGTTTACTAGCTAATATTATTATCATCGCTTTATTTCGGGTTTACAAGTTAATTGGGCTGCGTTAAAGAATAAAGTTCAATTGCATCTGGCCGGTGCATCCTAATAAAAAATAAGGTCATAGGAAGTTAGGACGTATTTTGACAGATTATTTTTTCCTCTATCGTTTTCTTTTATTTCTACTTAAAAAAGAGCAGTAACTTAGATTTACAAAATACATGTTTTCAATTTTCATTACAGGCACAGATAAAAAAATTTAAATTCCTTCCTCTTCCTACGCAGTTGCGAACAACGACAATTTAAAAAAAAACTATTTACACGTTATTACACAGTTAAGTTAGTCGTTTTTAAAAAGGTGTACGAATATACCCACTGTATATCTTTAAATTTGGCCATTTTCTCGCAAATTTAAGTTTCACCTACTCGACTCCGCTGCAAATGCGTAAAATCCGCAGTTCAATCAAGGTGGCCAACGTGCAGGCAATCAGGAGAAGAGCGAACAACTTTTTTAAAATAAATTTTAACCGAGATGTGTTACATTTGCACCGAGTCACTAAAACCGCGGTCACATGCGCGTCCATGAACGTTACATATGTACGACCATGTCCATAATTATCACCTTAACGACAGGTCCATGCGCTGACAACCTACATTATGGACTACGTTGGTCACCTGATTATTCCGCATCAGAAATATCCGAAACAGTCATTCCATACTTTCCACAAAGACAGTATCCATAAATTATTCAACATGCCCGAGACGATCGTAAAGAAACGAAACGATTAAAAATAAGCACACGACTCTTTGATTAAAACGATATTATTTATGGAACGCGCAAATTCGGAACATTTATAAATTTGACTTTAAAATGACTTGACCTCAAAGAGCTAATTTTATCGCCGACTGTACGGCGTTGTTTTATACTGCAACACTTGTATTTTAAGTATGAGACAAATAAAAAATTGAATCGAGCTCTCGATTACGGTCAGAGTGATTCCGATCTATTTCTGCCTGTATAAAATTACCGGGAATGGCAGTCATTTTTGGTTCAGTGAAGGTCTGATGATGGCAGCGAAATTAGCGGCACTCCTTCGTAATAGATTATTGATTTGAGAAGTGGATAGAGCGGAGAAGCGTTTCAATCGACTGGTCGCAAGACAGTCGAATACGAAGATGGAGGAGAATTTGTTTCAATGTGTTCACTGTAGATTTTCAATCTATTTTAGTTTACTAATCGACTGGTCGTAAGATATTCGGATACGAAGAAAATCTGTTTCATTGCGGTTTCTCAGTCTATTTTATAACTGTTCGATTCAGATGTTCTACCGACGTTCGTTGACCTCATCAATTTTTTAGTTGCCAATCAATCGTTAAAAACGCCGAGTGTTCATTGATCTTTAAGCTCGATCATAGTGACAGGTGTAACCTGACGTACTCGAGAATAATCTCAACTGTGTCATTTTAACGAACTGAAAATTTATTTCCTTCCTCATTAGTCTGTAAGGTTAACACGCAGGCCATTTAAATTTCAGATCGATAAGATTACTCAAAAGCAAATTTGAATTTGTGATCGCCTAATTTAATTTATGCGCACGCGCACAATAGCTCAATCTATCTACACTAATTTATCAACGATAACGACCCGACAACTTTTTTACCAGGCTATTCAAATTTTTAAATGCTCGGTGTAATTTATGTACTTGGACTGGGGGAACAAGGAAAGTAGAATGTTCGTGAACTACCTATTATATTCTTATCAGTTGACAGCGAATTTTATGGATTTATGACAAAAATGAGTAGGTGTGATCTCAAACATTAAAAACATTAGACGGATTTTAGTTTAAATTATATTAGTTGTTAAGTTAGTGCGTGAAATATACATATTTAATAATTTATCAATTGAAATAATGTTTTACTTTACTCATTTCTTGCTACAATTAACTTCATTATCGTGTCACATTATTACAAGGATATTTTATCGAATATTTTAATTTTTGGAATTGTCTGGTATGCCAATTTTAATCAAAACAATAATAAATTACAATTCGATTCAACTCACCATCGTAACCAAGATCAGACAATACGTGGTATCGAGGACCAATTGTAGTAGAACGAACAGCGACAGGTAACCATACTGAAACCTCCTCTGGTATACTGTGAACAGCTTCTCTAGGTCCTTAACTTTGAACTCTTTCTGAAAGTGAAAGCTCACGTGAGATTATGTATTCGCGGTGTGACCGCCGTTTGAACTTTCTCGCGAAGTTAATAATAATGATCAACGTAGAATCGATCGATGTATTTTCATTCTTCAGCTTTCATTCCACCATAGCGTTCGTTCTTTCATACTAGATTATATCATGCTTAAATGCACGTTCTTTACAATATCTAACTTTTGGTTACAAAACTTTCAAATTCGATTGAAATAAAAATAATTTACTGGGCCAACCAATGATAAAATAACTACCCCCATTTTAACACAATATCGTTCGAAATCTCGCGGTCGAAATGACACGCAGAAAGTATCAGAAACCTAAATGAACAATCTCTACTCGCAGAAGATCTACCGAGGTAAAAGTAGGAACACTGTAAACATTTCATACAATTTGTTCAAGATTTTACTCCAGCGTCTCTTTGAAACGCTGCGAAACAAGCGTGGCAGACATAGCACGTGAAATGATCTACCGATACTCGAATGAAATTCTGCCCAGCTCTGTTACCATTTCGAGTTTCACGATCGATACGGTACTCGGAAAGCGATACGATTATTTTCTACCAATACCAGCGCATTCATAAACCTGGAACTCGCAGTAGGAATGAAATATGCAACGAAAAAAGAATTCTTCGTTCAAGGACTCGACAAATTTATTTAATAAACGAGGACCAGAAAATGATTATACAGACAAAATAAAGAAAGGGTTGACCAGGCAGAGTTGCCAGATCAGGGAATTGACTCGAATCGAGGGGAAAAAGTTACCCTCTCACTTCCATTAACTCTCTCGTTGTTTGAGTCGCATATTTAATAAAGAAACAAATTTACTTAATGAGAGAAAAGACAGACAAAATCTGAATCTACATCAATTTAAATAATGTAATGCCGAGGTGAATCGGAAAAATTTTCGAATTCACTATAGATTAAAAAATCACGATCACGGCGTGAGTGAAATTCAAATTCCGACCGTGATCGTGATTCTGCGATCGCTGTGATAAAACACGGTTAGTGATTTTGCACGCCATCACTAATTCTAACACACGCACGACTATACCGACAAAATAAAGAAAACGTTGGACTAGGTCGACCAGGCAGAGTTGCCAGATCAGGGAATTGACTCGAATCGAGGGGAAAAAGTTACCCACCTCTTACATTAACTCTCTCGTTGTTTGAGTCGCATATTTAATAAAGAAACAAATTTACTTAATGAGAGAAAAGACAGACAAAATCTGAATCTACATCAATTTAAATAATGTAATGCCGAGGTGAATCGGAAGAATTTTCGAATTCACTATAGATTAAAAAATCACGATCACGGCGTGAATGAAATTAAAATCTCGACATTCTAACATTCTAACATTCTAACAATTCTAATATACGCACGACAGAGATGAAACGTGACCGGACCGAGGCGAAAGGGTGGGGATTAGCGTGGTAGAAGGGGAAGCTAGAGCGGAGACACAAGTCTAAATCCGGCGACTCTGCGATGGGCTCGATCATGATTTTCAGGCCCACTCCGGGCCTGCCGGAATTTCAGCATGCCGGGTCCGACGATCGATACGTTACCAAGAAAGTAACGTGATCAACATTTAGCAATACCGGCGGGCCACTTTCACCTGGAGGGATCGTTCAAATTGAACGCACGACAGGGCCAGGTGTGCTCGGCGCACGTTGACTTTCGAACGGAATCAAAGCACGTCAAAGGTGGCCTAATAATAGACGTTTGTAACAACGTTCGCGAAGAACGGACAACGGCGTGGTGCTCCGCGGCGAATCGAATTCGGAATGAGAAGGTCTTTTAAGCACGGTGGCAACTGAAATAGCGTTCTATTTGAAAACTGAATCATCAAGTGGGCGCGAGTGCTCCATTACCGTCGATCAACCCAGCCGAAATAAAGCTTCGTGGACTACCCGTATGCTCACACCGATTTGAGAAAACACAGAAAAATACACGATCCGAAACTCCGTAAATTGTTGATTCTACGAGATTCTTACGTCTGTCGAGTGCTGAATGAAATTCCACGTGAATCCCCTCCATTTTCCTCCCACAACGATCCACGTTTAATCGCTTTCGAAAATACGGTATCGATAAAATTTTATATTATGTTCTACATGAAACATAATTTCTTGGTATAAAACGGAAGCGTTTTATCCAATTATTTCGGAGTAGCGTGCGAGGGTTGATCAATTTTTAATGACTGTAATCATCTCGAACCGATAGACCCAGTAACCCAGTAAGGTGAATTAATAATTTCCTTTAAGATCGTTATTTATGGCACAGCCATTGATGATTGGATTGCGGATGTTATGCGTTTATGATAAAAACAAGTAGGTAGGTTACTTCCAGCTTGTTGGACGTACACGTCTACACGATCCCTGGTCCTTGCAATCGACGTAGACAATTATTTATTATAGTATTCATTTATTTCGACTGTGTTACGTTTCCAAAATATAAAGTAGAATATCCAACAATTTGACAATTTCTTTAAAAAAAAGTCATCGACGAAATCGAAAGTTAACTCGTTCGGAATTGGCGAATGCGGGGGGAAATTCATTTTGAAAATGCGCCTGCATGCATCCGCGATTACGATCAGTGGATACGGCGTGCCTCGTGTGCATTGTTTTGATTTATTTTTGAGCGTCGAATCGCCTACTTTCCGCATGCGCCATTGTTACGGCCGTGGCTCGTACATTTGTAGCTAATATACGTTATTACGCGGACGTAAGTCGTAAATTGTTAGGTTGAATCATAGGTAACTTCCGTTTTCTGCTCCATTTATGCCGGTCCACGACGGTTTACGACGAGCATCAATTTGTCCGGCAAGTTATTACCGATCACAGAAATAGTTCTTCCGTTTGAACATCTTTCGGATTGTTATTCATTGCTGATTTCACGACTCGTTAGATGACAGCGAACAATTTAATGGAACACGTAATATAATTTTTATCTCCCTGGACAATCATTTCAACACGTGTATCTATAAAGCACTTAATCCCCGAACTCGTACCTCGGGTTAAGCGTTCAATATACTTTCGCTATAAACACGGTCTTCAGTTCCGTTAACGTGTTTATAGACACGTGTTTCCCCGAGAAGAAGTTGGCCACTTCTACTTGCAAAACGCCGGCCTGTTTTCTACTTCTATTATTAAGTTACTTTGACGTAATTTACGTTTAATCAATCTGGAATGGTTGATTACAAAATTTATCTGGCAGAGCGCTTGCGTGCTGAACGTGTTTACTAAATCTTTATTAAAAGTTCCTCGTGTCTAGGAAACATGAAAATATGGTATCACTGTTTGCTTGTTAACAGGTTTTACTTCCCTTTCCACGTTTAGTACATTGACTACGAAGAAGAAAATTATGTTAATTGTCAGAATTAAGTAAAAATTGATATTTAAGGCGATAGTAAAATTGTTCGACGAGGTACTTACGGTAAAATTCAAGATCTGTTCGCGTTAATTACCGCGATCGAATTGAAGGAAAAACCTTCGATGTTTCCCACGCGATGTACGATACAAGCACACTTGCAGTTCCGGTCATAAAAAGTGGAATATCATTTATGAGTTTCCCGACTATCGGCAGTGAATCAAAATTATATTTTGTCGGTTCGCTTTCAAGATGTGCAATAATTCCGTCGCATCAACGTTCGTTGTTTGTTTAAAGAACGAAGTATGCTCCGGATTGTTGAATAGCGTTGCAGATTCACGCCTCGTGCAGAGTTCCTTTCAAAAATAATGTGTGAAACACTGAAGTTTGAAGCGATGGTTCATCGGGAATGCGCAAACGACTGGCACGAGGCATAGTTAGTGTTTCTACTAGTACAATGTTAGCGCGAGATCTTTGAGTTTTGGTCCAGGCTGTTTCCTGGGTTCTGGGAAATAGTTTGTGCTAAAAATATAGGATTGCAGTTACTGCACAACGAAAGTCTGCTGTTCCATTGAACATCGCCGGCATTAACTGGTATTAACAGAACAACGGGACTATAGTTAGGTAACAGAAGTCATTGTCTCAATGGTCACGCGGGGAAAGATGAAATAATTGATACGAAACGCTCCGAATACGTGGAGAGCAGGAAAGGAACGCGGCACGTGTCGTGCACATTTCCCGAGGGAGGGAACAGATCGGTTGGAACTAATGACCCTTCGATTTGTTTGCGATTCTGAGTCACTGTCGCTGTCGGAGAGGCGTTCACGAAAAATAAGATAACGAGGGGAACCATTATTTTTCCAACATGTTTTCTTCTTCGGTGTTTACAAACATCGTGACTCGATAGACAGAGAATTGTGTGCACTGCACAAAATAGACACGCGATATCTTTCGCTGCACAAGAAGTCTATCATCTTGCTCTACTTTCTATTTTTTGAACTTTGAACTTCGATGTCTTCAGAAATGCTGCCCAAGAGAAATCGAGTAATGAGGAAAATTATTCTTGCTTTACGCTATCCATGCAAAAATAACTCCGTAAAGATCTGGCAACGTAAGTTTACGATCACGATAAAAGTCATCTCATATTTCGTAAATCACAGTCGTCGCGTTTCTTATTTGCTGTGATTTTCGAACGAAAGTTCGCACGAAGACTATTCTGGAGTGTGGATTATTCTATTGGTGATGCGCAAAAAGGCAAATCTTTGTTCTACTACCGTTTATCTGGCACACCAAGTACCAACTAGATCACGAAATAGTCGTTTTCATGACTCACAAAGGGGCAAACGCAGCAGACAAAAGGCCTCACCTTCTATTTCCGCAACTCTGCGAGCCAAAGTACCACTTCAAACCGATTCTTTAGCAACGAGAGAAAAAAGTTACAGGTCCATGATCGCAACAGCTGCGAGTCGCAGAACTGTAAGATGAAAACTAAGAACATACGACTAATTCCAACGGATTGAATCATACAGTGCAATCGAAGAATCGCTTCCTTGTCACAGAAAACGTAGATCACAATAGCTGTCCACTGTCCACCCAAGTTTACGATCACAGTCTACACTTCACAATTCAGCCAGTAAAGAGGACCAATATAATCTGAGATTTACTCTAAAGTCAGTCGCAACAAGCTGAAGCAAAACTTTGGGAACTCGAGAATGGTTTAAAATCCATGTGCCTATCACAACAATCATCTTCTGGCGATAGTAAAATCCCCTGGGAGCCTACCTGTTAGTTTTGCAATTGCAAAATCAGCCCACAGTTTCAGACCGGAAGCCGTACGTCTCTCACAAAGAGATAAACTCACAAAGTGGAAAACCCCAGACACAACTCAAAAATTAACGATTTTGAAATTGGAACAGTGACGAATGCGATCAATTGGCTTCTACATGCTAGAAAAACGTCATATCTTCTTTTTGAGCTAGTTCGTATTTGTAGTGACAGGAACAGTGTCACTTTATAGACACTAGTATCGTTTTATAGAGCCTAGTCGAATTTGACTTCGAAAAATATTTTTCTGAAAGGTTAAAGATGCCTGCACTATGTCGATGGAAATTTAACACTAGGTTTACGGAGCTGTAGAAATAACTATTTCACATTACTTTATAAATATAACAAGGATGTGTCTAAATAATATATACTCAAAGAAATAAATTTGATAAATAATTCCTCAAGAAAGCACCTTTACAATCTTAATAATCTCAAATTAAAAATATTAGAATATCCGTAAATCTAGTGTTAACAACTCTCTTAAAATCGTTATTGCGAGAACACCGCATTTTTTAATTATGTCTCTTCTTGCCGGGGTGCGATATGAGAAAAATACTACGCCCAAGAGTCATTCAAAAATCATTTACCCATCAGAACAATGCGACGATCACATCTGGCGGCTCTGACAGGGCGAGAAACCTGGAGCGTACCTCTTAGCGTGGAAATTCGTAAAATCCGTAGAGCGAATCCACGCCCAGGGGTGTGCGAACTTGAATAAAGTCCGTGGTCACAACGAGCACAGGCACATGATTCACAAAATCGCAAGCAGCACACCGTAAAAATCGCGTGTGGAAACGCGCGCGGCCGACGTGTGCGTATCCCCGGCGGTCACCGGCTGTCTGACGGAAAATCGGCGTGTATGCTCGGCGGGCCGCGTGAATTATGCAGCTGGTAAAGCACGATAAAAACCGGCGGACTATGCGTGTGGGCACACGTGTGTGTATTCTGCGAGTATGTGCGTTTGTATCGCGGGGCGCGAGCGGCGCTTCCAACGGCACCCGCGTCTCCTTTCAACGGCAGAAAAGCGGTCGGTGCCAGCACCCGGAGTCGAAAGTTTCGTCGGAACGGGGAACACCATCTTTCTCTTTCTCTCTCTCTCTCTCTCCCTCTCCTTCTTTCCTCTTCTCTCCTCTCCTCTCCTCGCGCGTGCGTTTTCGTGCATCCGCCGGAGCTCGCGGCGAACCTTTCGGTCCGGCGAATATTGATCTTCAATCCCGAACCCACGGGTTCGACCTCTTCCCGCACCCTCCATCTTTCCCTGTTCCACCTGTTCTCTCAATTATCATAATGCTTCGACGGCCGCTGTCACGCGCGTGTGATAACAACGCGGTGCCACGACCTCGCGTGATTTCGTTTCGTTCAACGAAGTTCCAACAACAGTGCTCTCTTTTTTATTGTAGAAAATCTAGTAAGAGATTTATTTCAATGCAGAGTTCGATATAAGAATTACAGTCAATTTTTCAAGAGAAAAATTTTACAGAATAGAAATATGTAAATACATATAAACATTATTATGGAAATTTATATACTGGATACAGTGTACACGTTCCAACGGTTTATATGAGAATCCATATGGGATATTTATGTACTAAGATCGCAGCTTTTAAAAAATGACAACATGCAAATGAAATATTTTATTTAAATGAAATACTGCTCGATGGGAAATTAATAATTTCTAAACTAATCCGTTTTTGACCCAAGACAACTGATACTCTTTCCAAGAGGAGGTGCGCCGACAGATGAACAAAAATGCAACCTTGTTAGCACATTACACTACATTATTAATTTTGAAAAATCTATGGTATGTGGCTATACACTTAAAAATGGATCCTTCAATAGCAACAGCAATTTTCATTGTGAACTAACAAGTCGTCCTCAATCACGTTATCTAATACTTTCATTTAAGATTGTAATGTAAAAGAAAATTTTTAACCTTTCTTTTGTTACAGCACAATTATTGAAAATCCTATTAATAGGCTTCCGGCAGGTAAAGTGTTAAAAAGGAATTAAAGCGATCCTTATTGTTTGTTCAATAAAAATCTAGCTGGTTTTTCTATCGAAGTTATTAATTATCTTTGAATTGCTGGCCAGCTTTTCTTTGAATGATCGAAATGAAAATATCAATTTATTTCGCACGGGGAACATACGATGATTAGACAACTGATTTTATCAAGCATCGAAGTGTTGGATACTAGAGCAGACTAGACGACCATTTTTTATTTGAACAGTTACCCTATTTGCTTGCAATTATAGGGATTGAATAAATAAACTGTATGCCAATATGGCGACGTCCGTTCTCGGAGACGAATTTATAAAAAGATCTTCTCCTCCCGGCGGATTTAATTGGATATCGAATTTTCCCAGAATATTATTGTGTTACCCAGAAGGTCGATATCTGAAAATATTTAGCATTCCCGCGCCGCGCGATTAGAACTATCGATAACGCGTTTTATCGATAACGATCCGCTGTAAAATGTTGCCAAGCTTGCTGGCGATATCGCATAGAAAAATAATCGTTTATCCGCGTCTTGACGATAATTAATCAGTGACAGTTCATTTCCTACGATGAAACAAATTGATTTCACTCGAGTTTGAAGATAAACCAATAGGCTCTCTATTTCATTAAATACTCTAACACGAGGAGATTGTTTAAAACAAAGTCGGAGGAAAATGTAGACAATTTTCTTGTATGTCTGACCATTGCCTGTCGCTTCTACTTATTCTAACAATAAGTGCAACGCAATGCGAATGATTAAACTGGCTCGTAGGACGAGCAGCGAAGAGAAAATTCATTTTAAAAGTGAAATGTTGTACTTTCTTCTATTCTGAATTATTGTTAGTTCGGAGTGAAACAGCAGATACGTCAATATCGTTCTCGTAATTATCTTTAGAAAGTTATACGACCGATCGCTAATTTACTCGGGATCACTCGAGCAAAATAAAAAAAAAGTCACGTTGATCCCACTTGTACTTATAATTTATCGCTACTGGAAATAAATTGGATTCCTGTACGTATCTGTAAGTGTGTATCTTTAATTACAAAACAATGGTTATTTAGCGACGCAGTTTACGGAAACGAATAAAAAACGACTCTGTGTAACATTAATCTTTTCTATCCACTGATTTATATTTTATTTTAATATTGTAATTTATATTTTATTCTTTCTCTCCGGATTGCGTGAATGAAACTGAGCTGACTCACAGTTCTATATTTTTCCCCCATTACTCTTTTCTATCCATTAATTTATATTTTATTTTAACATTGTAATTTATATTTCGCTGTTTCTCCTGACGTTTCATTGCATTTTCGGGACCAGCTTTTTCAACTGAATGTTCATTAACAATCTCGGAGAATCTGCACGTAACGAGTCTCAAGATTCAAGCGAATCGCTATCAATGCGCTTCCAGCCGAACGGATATCGTCGAAGGACGCCGATCGCGATTGGACAACAGATTTTTTCAGTTGTATTACAGTTATCGAGTTACTTTATTGATACAAGCCAATGATGCTACAAAAAGGCTGTTAAGACGCGTGTACCGTAAAAACATCGATTTTTCCTTGTAATCGAGCCAGCCGGCGTGAAAAATCCGATACAACTCATCTAAGCGCAATCAACAATCTGAAGATACCGCGATCCACGGAAACGTTCACCAAGCGATGCGATATCGATGAACGTTTCTCATCATCTTCGCGACTACCGTTCGCGGAGAAAATTTAGGAGAAAGATTGCAAATATCCCGATCGAACAAATCGGACGTTTATCGTTATAACAACACGTATATTCCGTACGGAAATTTTTATCGACGACGATAAAGGCAAGAGCAATGATAAAACTCGTTATACACAAAAAGAAAAAAAATGGTGATAAAAATGAATGTGTTTGAAAATGAACTATTACATGTATAAACGTGTAGAATGAATACGTCGATGTGAAAAGTTGTGCACACGGTATAAATGAAATCGACTATTTGCTGTTAAATATTTGAAATAGTGTTTCAACCTACCACGCTAATGTCGGACTTGCAATTGAAAATTATCATCCTGGCCAGAATGTTTTCTCAGACCGTGTGAACCATCTCTAAACGGAAGCTGTTCGTCCGTGATTAGTAAACTGTAGATTTTCATGCGAAATCGAATTCGAATAGACTCTTGATACGTGAAAATTGCAACAAAGATATTTACATATAAAATTCAACATTTCCACAAAATATTTTCCTGTTAAATATCAAACGAGATGTTATTGGCATTTCACGGAGACTTAAACGCATAAAGAGCCGCATTCTAGCGATTAGGATAATATCGAGGCGAGACGGTGAATTACGAAATTGCGGAGTCATCGGTTTCGAAATTGCAAGTAACAATAATAATATTGTCTTTGTACGTGATAAAAATAGAGGACGTGAGAAAACAAGCCATAATTATGAAAGTGGCAGGCACGAGAGTAGGAAAATTATACTAACACCGAATGAATTCCATATAATGTTGAAATAAAAAGCACTGGTCGATATTTTCCGGATATTATTTCATTAAAACTGTTTAACCCTGGAACAATGACTGAAGCGTGACCAAATTTTAATGCTAATGTTGCTTAATGATCGCCGTAATTTTTACGGCATCGTTGACCTCGCCAATAGTTTTTTGCTTTCGTATCCAGATCCGCTGCATAAATGCTTGCGTCACAATAGCAACGATTAGAATGAAAGAATTTGTTTCGCTGTGAGATTCTGAAATTTGTATGTTAATACGAAATTTTTAAGTTTCAAGTTCTTTTAACCTTCCGAAGTTGCAAAGAAATGATTTAGGTATTAAATATACGAGATCTATTTTCCCTCAATTATAAATATTACAAACGTTTGAGTAGCCTAAATATTGCGCGTTAAGGGTGCAGTTCTTTCAAGAGCTAATCCGTAAACAGCGATTTAATATCCAAGAACGTAAGAACGTCAGTGCACGCAAACATCCGCAGTCGAATAATCATATTAGCCGGGTCGTAAACATTGCCGTTTAGGGATCGAATGATTATTTGATTCAGCTAACACGCCGGTTACCGGTGACCACCAAAACGGTCTCGCAACCAGTTAATATTTAAGCCGCAGGTGAATTCCATCGCGATTCACAAACAAGTGACTCGTCTTAAGTCGGTCCATAAACCACTTAGCTGACGTTAATCGTCATCGTCGCGATTAAAACGAAATTGGCTCGAGATCGGACTCCTTTCTCGGCTCCACCGATGTTTCCGTTTCAGAATATTTCGCCTATCCGTTGAGAAATACCGCTCGTATAAAAACGCCGATCCAGAACTGGAAACCGCAGTCTCGGAACGTTCCTCCGAGCGTCGAGATCATGCTCGTGTGACGTAACAGGTAACGTAGCTCAGGTGCTACAATTCAGCCCCGCTTGATGCTCGATCTTTCGATAAAGTCGCACGCATCGTTCATCGAGAAATATGCCAACTACTCTGAAATCTCGTGAGCAATTATTTGTGCAGATAAAAAGTGGAAAAATGATGGTCTCGACCTCGTGTACAGGATGATCAACAAAACGGGGCCAAGTAATATTGTTTTGTAATTCTGATTAGAAGAATTTGAATTTTTAATGTGGAAATAAATACTGTCTTTCAAAAAGCATTACGATGATAGGCATACTCATGTTTTGTTGTATCGTTTTACAGAAGGCGTTGCTAGTATCTTTGCAGAATTCGAGTTCCCAATGAAAAGTTGGATTTGTTATGATTCGAAATGATAGGGTTATAGTAAAAAAGTGATATCAATATTTGTAGCTTTAAATGACGGTGTCTCGATCGTGCAAACAAGCGATTAATCTCGTTTTGCTATGGGATTCCAACTCTAATCCCTGAACAAGACTTAGCGAACTTATGTAGTTAGAGAGCTCTGAGGATCGGTACAGTTGATGAGAGGAGATCTTATGAGGTAGCCTGTTTGTACTAAATCGTAATCTCAAAGAAATTACTAGATTACCCTGAAGAATTGATCAAGAAGTTCTTAACTGGATTTTTACAGGCTACTAAATAGCTGCAGCTGGGTGAAAGAGGGGTTTGAAAATAACCGACAGAAAGTTGACGAGTCCATTATATCTTGTCCACAAACGACATACTTGGAGACCAAACAGTCTATGTACTGATACATTATCAGCAGACTGCGGAAATGCATGCAAGTTTGCACTTTCATACACAAATAGATACTTTCATAGATACTCAGTCTATTAGCAAACTATCCAGACCTTCTAGAACCACCTAGAACAGACGATCAATGAAGAGAAGGGACTCGAAGCAAGGACCAATTTCATCCATTTCCTCTAACATTGTCCTAACTCCATCGACTACTTCAAATATTCGTTCAACTCTGCAATTCAATTCTGCGAAACCGCTCAAAGGTGGAGCTAACAGAAAATAAGAAAAAATGGACACTCTCAAGCTAGATGAAATCCTTGCATTCCTCCAATCTAGCTCTAATTTCACCAAGTATTTAAAAGATTGATACCCTATCAAGAACGAACACAGTAAAACTCTCTACAGCTTCTTAAAACCAATAGAAGATAAGGAAACTGAGGGATTCCCTCTCAAGATAAAACAGGTTTACTCATCAAGGCTGGCAGTGGCTAAAACCACCCGAAAGAAGGAACCATCAGAGAACAAGAGAACTAAGGGATGCGGTATTAAGACGAACCCTCTAAATCTTTGAAACTCTCTAACCCTCTAACTCTTTAAAACCAGCCAAAAGAAGGAGTCATCAGGAAATAAGAAAACTAAGGGATTCCCTTTAAGGCAAGCCAGATATACTCATTCAGGCTGCTGGAATCGCCGATCATCTGGGTCGAACCCCTCTGAAACCAGCCAAAGGTAGGAAGCAACAACATCTAGGCTGCTAGGAGCCAACCGGCAACTCGGTCAAATCCTGTACAATCAGACAAAAGGAGGAACAAGAAAAATCAGTGACTCACTCTTAAGTTAGACCAGGTCCACTCGTCGAGACTGTTCGGCGAGACGATCCGTGCATCGTCCACGATCTGCAGGGAGTTCAAGGACGCTCGGGTGACCAGTTCGACGTCCATGTTTCCTCGAGGCGTCGATTGCACGGGGTTCCGGAAACGGCGGCGGCTGGATTCACTTGAACAGCGGGTAGTAGGAGAAGGAGAACAAGAAGGAAAACGACGTCGGCCTCGCGGCCGTTCGATACATCGCGGCTACGATGCACGGGCAGACTGATCGTACGTGGAAATGAGTCACCACCCTGAAGCGACCTGCCCCGTTCGCTTCGTGCTCCGTCACTGCGGTCTCTGAAGCGGCACTACCGTTAGAGCACCGCTTTATCGTGATAAGGGAAATGGGCCACTCTAGATCACGCTGCCCCCCTTTCCCTTCGTATGCCCGCGCTGCACTCGAAACCCTCCAGCCGCGAAAATCGCGCGCTTTTCCGACCAGAAAAGCTGTCGCGACTCCCTCGCCGGCTCGCAACGCCTGTTGCGCTTCAGCTTCTCCACGGTGGCCTCGGATCATTCGCTACACAGGATCCTCCTCGATCCAACGATGACGGTGGTGTCGGTCAGCGTGCTGGAGCTCGAGGATCGGTCGCCACTGCAAGCAAAAGCGTTTCTCTAAGCTTTTCTGCTACGACTCGGGGTGGGTGCGGTTGCAGAAAGTGTGGCGCGATAAAGAGATAAGGATTAGTTATTACAATTAGTACGGAGATCCGATACTGTAATTGGAGAGGTTCGTTTCTGTTGACGATGCTACCTCGCCGATACGGAGCTTAGTAATTTGTTCAGTGCATCTGCGGTGGGGATGAACGGAAAGCTGCCTAATTTGAGCCGTCCACGTTTCATAAAAAATTCGGACCTAATTATAACTATCAACAAAACTAGAGGAACTTTACCGTGGTCGAAAATTGGGGATGTTCTTCTCGAAATTGAAGTATCTCCGTCTAGAAAAAGTTCAATCGACCAACATGTTCTCGTAAGAAAACAATTTCAGCCTGTGTTTTAAATGTAAACCATTTCGTTTCAAAGATAACAACATTGATGTAACGGAAGATGATAAGATCAGGTGACTCGCAGTGCATAATTCTAAAAAGTGCAGATAAGGAGAATCAAGAACGAGTGTAATGATATTGGACACGAGGATTAAAGTACAATTGCCACTATGTTGAATACATAAGAATTCACGATTGTAGTAAAGGGTGGATTATCACGTAGAATTAGAATAAAAGTGAAAATTTAGTTTTACAGGTTAGATACAAGCTCTCGAAGGCTATCGCAACTAAACGAGCAAGTGGTGCGCAGGACAAATTGTTCGAAGAAACGCGACAGCTGGCTTAACGGAACCCCTTATTATGGCGGATGACTTTCTCTGTCGGATTCGCGACGCATCTCCGCCGAAAACCTGTTCCCCAGTGTCGGACGACGATTTCTTTCTGCGTTGAACATGTCGGACGAGTCTAAGCTCCATCGAGGATGCCCGTTGCGAATTGTGATTCATTCTCGATCTTGATCCAGGGCTCGTTCGCTGTTCGCTTCGCGGCATTGAGATCTTGATCGCCTGACCGTGACTCAAGTTTCGTACAAGGGGCGAGCGACTGATAGGAATCTCAATACACTTCTCCAACCGAGACATGATACTTTTCGTGACAAATTGTCCGGCGGACGGACACGTGACCGCTACTTGGTCAGTGACCCCCTGTTCTTCCAGATTAAAAGGAGGTTCTTCTTAATCTCGACGTATAGTGTTGCTTCGACTATTTTTAACGTTACTGATTATTAGACTGCGGATTTTTACGCAGAACAAACATTGTTCGCATCGATTACACTCAACAGGAGCCAAACAGGAATTTTCCTTCTTCGATAACTTTGATAAGCCGCGACTAACGCGTTGTAGCTCTTAAATTCTTTTAATCTATCTCCTGCTTTAAAGTGCACCCACTCATTTTTATCGGAAATTCCGAAAATCCGCGAACAGCCGATTACTTCTTTATCAATGAAATTTTACAATTAGACTTTAAATAGAATTTGAGAACGTATTTTGTTTTTTAATAAAGAGGAAGCTCACAATGTTTGTTCTCACTTGTGATATTCGGTGGAAAATGGAAAAGTATCGCTCTAGGTGACCCGGTATGCAATCGAGTGTGAAAGTGACATTTCATGGGCAATCGTCTGATCATTGTGGTGAACGAGTCACGGATGAATACTCCGCGCAACCGGAAGTAATGTGCGCATCCATGAATTGTCCCTTGTCGATCGGAGTGAGATCGCTCAGTGATCTATGCCGTGAATGCGTCTGGTTTTCACGTGTTTCCATTCTACGCGCAGACATTCCGGCAGTTCCAAAATTCAAGTAAAAATGTCAGTCACGTAAACTTGTCTTCAAGGTTCGGTAATTTCAAGAACCTCCGGAAAAATTCGCGTCCCAAAAATGAAATATTAATAAACATAGCGATTTACATAAAATCTACCGTGATGTTACAGCCCATTTATCCATCGACGTGACGAAAATAATGATCGTCGCGTGACGTAAAATTGCAGCGGCCTCCCACTATGCTGCCAGTCTTTTAATCGTCGAATCTTAATCGCATCCTGCATTAGCAGCTTCGTATTCAAGCTGTGTCGCGGACACTTACAATGCCCATCCTTCCGGATCATTTTAACAACTAAGTCGACGACATTCGGAGAAAAGGTACAATTGGTCTGTTCGCCACAGTGGTCAATGTCTTTTTTTATACTTCATCATATTTTATTGGGTGTTACAAATTTGATCTTCCCCCTCTTTATTTATACCTTGCGAGTATTTATACGATATTTTAAACCGAATTAGTGTGTGGGAATTTATTTTTATTCGATCTACATTTATATGTGCACAGAGGAAAGATACTTTCTTACACTCCATCATATTTTATTGGGTATTACAAATTTGATCTTCGCCCTCTT
>CM052193.1:2928252-2958433 GCA_028455805.1 Lasioglossum figueresi
ATCGATGGATACACCGGTTCCGATAATTCCTGCGTATTCGTAAGTATTCGTAATTGTGTAACCGATGCACTGCGAAAATTCCCACCGATCGATCTGTAGAAGCAACGCTTGTGAAACGGCTGCTCTTAAACGTTATAGCGCTGTCGGAAAAGCAACGTAATGGAATTTCGATACACCGTGTACGTGGATAGTTGTGGCTGTGGGTACACATACGCTCGAATCGCCGATGACTAACTCACCCGGCTCAATGGCACGAAAAGAACCTCGGGGACGCTTTATGACTTCCGTCGTCTCACTATCGGAAGGTCGTCGATCGACAGGTTTGCATCAGCCGTTGTCGATTCACGAAAACGGCCGGGATCATCTGGTCGTAGAACTCATCGCGACGGTGTACGGGGACGGAACACTTTCTCCGAACGTGTTGCACGCTTCGTAGGAACCGCGCATCGTACTCGAACTCTGATAGGCGTCCTTTCGTTTTACCGCGTTGACGTCGGTCAAGCCGCATCGGTTGCCCACGACGAACCTCTTCTTCTCTCTCGCGTCGCTGTGTATACGCACGCTTTCAACTTAACACTTCGCAATGTTCCCGTGTTTTTTGCGTATGTAACGACCACGTAAACGTGCGACGTCCGTAAAGCCTGCCCACGTGATCGTACTCATGTTACCGGACATCAATGTCAGAGTCGGACCCTTGTCCCTCGGACTTGTAACCGTTGACACGTGCTGGATCTCCTCCGACCGACCGTTTCCAAACGCAATGATGTCATGCTTCACTGTCTTCGTTCTCATGCGCGTATCCAGGAACCAGTATCGTCAGCGATAGAATAAAATGTTTCTTGATATTCTAACTCGTCCACTTTGTCCTACGGTCGCAGCTCATTTTAACGCTTCGCGTTCGTACCTGTTGCTGGCAAACGTATCAAACTGTTTATAGTCGAACACTCTTGGTTTTGAAACCCGGAAAACGCGCGGGCAAAGATTCTTGTATGCAGAAATGATTCTGTAATGGTTGTGCGAACGTGGAACACCGACGTGCACGATGGCCACTGTCGAGATTGGACACGTTTAGGTAAGACGATCGGTATTTCGTCAGGTCGCCAGAAACGCGATGGATCTATGAGTTATCTTATATTTCCCGATAATATATCGATAGCGTCGCGAGAGGCTCGATATTTATTTCAACGGGCGGTTCCATTGCCCAAATTCTTACAGCTCGTTAATTACAGTGGAACTGATGTATTTAAAATGTACATTTGAAAAATCATCTGTTTATATCATTGTTTTCCAGTATTGTACAATTTCACGGAAAAAGTTACAATTAGTGAAACAACAACACGAATATTTTTGTATTTTTCATTGATGATTCAGAACAACGATACCGTTGTTTGATGATACCCGAACCCGCCTCTGTCATGATAAAGTTGTGTGCAACTTTGTTTGCGTTGGTATTTTTAGCGATGCAATTTCGAAGATAAGAAAGATACGCGCGCAGTTTTATAAAATGGATATAGTGCAACACTTTTATTTCTTCAAATGGTACAGGTTTATGTTCAATGTGTACATAAAAAAGCTCCATGATACGCCGAGTATTTTCAATTACAAACAACCGTGAGACAGGCCACTGAAATGTTTGTTCTTGAATAACAATACATTTACCGCACTTTTGTAAGGTGCGTGTGTAACCAATAGGATAAAATAATCATCGTTCTACGCGATTCATCTGGAATAACTTACTATAACCAATGTCCTTGGTTGTAACAATTTAATTACGCAGTGAGTATTTCATCGAATTTTTCCAAAATGAAAACGAGGAAAAAGAAGACCAATCAACAGACTAGAATTTAATATAAACAACTTAATTCGCATATATTCGTATATATACATACATATATCTCTATAGAAGGAATTCATTTTTCTGTCTCTGTGAAAAATTTTACTACCTGCGGTTACGACTAAAAATATTTGAATGGAGTATGACGTCCCATTTCATTGTTCATTTAACTGAATTGCACTTATTGAAGGTTCAATTCCATGGTTTCATGGCCAATATTCGATAGAGAGAAAAAAATACATATATATATGTATACATACATTATAAAAGATTGTGTACTCTCCAGTACTCTGCATATAACTCAATATACCTATCAGAAAAATATCATCGGTTGAACATGGGTCGTCACCTCTGCCGGAAGCTCAGCGTACATGGCACTCCATTCGTTTGGAAAATCTCGCTGTGCCGATTTGATGAATTCTAGGACTAAATTCATCGATTCTGCACGGAAAAGTGTAAAAGCCTGAGAGTGCATATTATCATCTCATAATGCAATAGGAAATGTAACGAAACATACCGCAATCGGTGGCGCTTCCCTCGTACAATACATTCACCGCTAACTTCAGCAACGTCTGCATATGCGGTTTTAAAATGGAATGGCCAGCTTGATACAACGTCAATATGCTCCCAAAGACTGCCTTATTTTCCTCGAAATCTTCCTTCAACGGTAGCTGCTCAACAAAAACTGGAAACACCTGTTCCAGAGGCAGACTCCAATAATTGGTGATGATGAGTCGCGCAATCGCGCCGACTGTATTGTCGCGAGCCCCTACATGAGTTTCTTTCCCAAGCGCATTGGAGAGCACTGACAAAATGTCGGTGTAATGTCTGCGAAACTATTGCTAAGAAATATTCAAATATCTCGATTTTTTGGTAGACTGATGGTCGAGACAATTTTTGTGCGACACATTAAAAGGATACGGGAAGACAGCCTCTTTAGCGTGCAACACTAGTTCGCCGATTCCGTAAATCGCATTATTCCGGACCTCATCCCCGGGATCGTTTGCGAGTCTTAATAATATAGGAAGGAATTGATTTACAGAAGCAGTGTGTTTCAGTCTTGAGAAACACTGTGCAATGGTCCCCACTGCGAACGATTTCTCCGCTTCTGATTTGTTCTTTTTTGGAAACAATTAATTAATTAAGATACAACATTACTATGTTTTGTACTCGGCAAAGATAGAATCATACCAATCTTTCTAGAAGTTTTGGAAGCACCCTTTGGAAGAAAAGCGAGAATTCTTCTGGAGAGATTAGTTCTCCGAAATTGACCAACACATCACCCGCCCATTCGAATAATAATTTATCTTGCTCAGCTTCAGTCTCGTCGTCTTCTAAATCCTCCTGATCTTGGCATTGAGTCTGGCCTGTAACAATCGAACTTTCAGACATGTAAAACGTCACTGAATTTTTCAATTTAAATTAAATACCAACCTAACATAACATCCAGAATACAATTCATTATAGCTTCCTTGTGCCCCTCACCGGCAAAAACATCTATCTTTATTTCCTTCAGTAATTCGGCGCAGGTTCCCAAGCCACGAATTGCTACATTTCGCTCGTCATCTAGCCGTATCAATTCTGATAATTTTGGTATGTACACAGAGAGAGCTTTCAACAATGCTTCCTTTCCTTCGTTGGTGTTAATTTTTGAGAAATTGATACAAAACTGTAGAAGACCGTCAATAGCAGCTTTTCTAATATCTTCTTGAGGATAATTGATTAATTTGAATGTTTCCTCGAAAGCTGTCTGAAGATATGGCAGGAATGCTTCTCTAGAATAATAATGACAAATGTAAAATCGCGTGACAAACGTTTAAAATAAATAGTCATTAATCAAACGATTTACTCCGTATGTTCAGCAATGTCTTTTAAGGCCAGAATTGCTGCCTCCTTCTCATCGATGTATGCATTTTCAACATTGTAACCAGCAATTTCATCATCGTCGTCGTCTTCGTCATCGGTATTCTCAATATCTTCCTCACTTTCGTTTTCGCTTTCAATGAAATTCTCGTAAACCGCAAAAGCAGAACTCTCCTCTTCCTTATAATGAGGCTGAAAATCGAATAATATTTCTATAAACAAATTTCCCGCAGTTTGTACTTCTTTTGAAAAATGAACGCACCACTATGCCTTCCGAACTCTGCATACTTAATATTATCTTTCTAATAATTTCTGGCAAAGCGGACGCCATCTCTTTCTTCATTATACCACTAATCGCGCCAAATAAACTGTAAGTGGATTTTCTTATATCTGGATCTTGCGTTTCCTTTAGATGGCTGATTCCAAAACTAAGAGATCTACCAGCCAAAGGGGCAAAATTTTTTTCGCCGATTGAATTCGCAAGCACTGCGAGCGTGGCTGTAATGTCGTTAATGAGTCTTAACAGTATTACACACTGCGTACAAGCTGAGTACCTTTAACCATACGAACCAAATGCTTGCACTTGAAGAGACAAGGTATCGTCTGTTTCTTTTTCCGAAAGGTAACTGTTCAAAATGGACATCACCCTTTCGAAGTATGGCAACATATGCTCTTTACTGGCTATGGCTACTGAAGAGATAGTGCTCAGCGCTAGCGTTCTAACGTGTATCGGAGTGCCAGCATTCAGAATTTCGAGAAGTCTTTCCATGAACGTTGACAAATACGGTAGAATGCTGTCGTTCAGATTTTCAGAAAACATGTCCAACGCATAAAACATGCGGTAGATCGACGGTGGTGCATTTTTCTCTTGCTTAATATGAGCACATACTTGACTAAGATATTCAAATAATACAGGTAAGAACTCGGAGGAATACTTCGCAATGTCTGGTTGCAAATAATCCGAAAACTGCCCGAGAGCAAAGAAAGCAGCATTTCGGACAACGGGAGCAGGATCGGTAATTCCTTGACAAGTGCAACGCGAGAAAAATTCAAGGTATTTAGAGCAGATGTATAACGAGCATCCCTCTGCTAATACAGCCATTGCTAGATACGATGCTTTCTTCGCATACATATCAGTTCCCTGTAGACTAGGTTCGATGTATCGCAGCTATAAAGATAAAGAATAAATTAATAGAGCAACGTCATGATGGAAAACTTAGTACAAACGTTACGAACCAATTGAGGAACTAATTTTTCTGGTGGCAAATGAAGCGCAAGTAAATTCAACACTTGAGCGGCACAAGTTACAGGCTCATTGTCTTCGTTATCGGTAAAATAATCTTCGTCTTCATCTGAGACTGTAGGTGTCGACATAAGATTGAACAACATATCTAAAATTGAAGGGATGCAAGTGAGCTTGTATATGAGAATAAAGAAGACTTTGTATTTCTCAAAGTAACTCACCTATAATAGGCTCCACTAGTTGATGTTTTATCGTGGCTTTTTTCTTTGTTTTTGCTAGCCATCCAAGAGACACAACTGCTTTAACTCTGAGAGCATTATCTAAAGACTTGTTACCAGCAATAGCAAGGCACATACTGACAAGGAGTTTCACATGAGGTGCTATCACAGAAGTTGCATTTTCACAAAGTTCATCTATTAGCTCAAAACATTCGATAGCTTTGTCTTCATTCGTAGAAGTAAGAGCTTGAATTGTGGTCATTATTTGGGGCATCAATTGCTGATAAGCATTCACCTGTTAAATATAATGCCTTATTAAATAAATCAACTTAATGTTCTTTCTGATTAAATTTTCAATTGCGTAAGACTCACAATCTGTTGATCTTGAACTAAAGGAACAAGGTTTTGCATTATTTGTAGGATGTAATATGCAACAGGGTGTCCTAGATCTTGTAAACTATTCAAAGTTTGACCTAAAAGAGCTATAATTGGTCCAGCATGTGTTTCGTACGCGTCGGGTGCAACTTCTGTCATAATTGACAGTGTATAGGTTCCCAACTATAACAAATTTGTATCGTGCAGAAACAAAATGTGATAGGAACATTACAAGTTTTATGTATACCTCATTCATTTTATACCTCTTTCTCATTTAAATTTTCACTAGTAATTAATTGTTGAGTGAACTGTAAAACTTCTGGCCATTCGTTATTAGGCAATTCATGTTTTACAATTACACCTATTAACTGTGCGATAGCATTCTTAACAAATTTCTCTGGTTCATTAACTAAGGCCTAGAACATAATAAAACACAGGATATACTGATAAAATCAAAGTCCATTTTAAACTAGCATCTTCTTACCTGTAAAATTATTGATTTAAACTTCCTACGTATATGTTGTGGTAATTTTAACCAATACTTTCCTTTGCCATAACGTTTCCGAAGCAATATAGCTGCACATTGTCGTAACTAAACATACAAGTGTCTTATTATAAATAGTTCATGACAGAAATAATATGTAATAAAAATATGTACCTCAGCACTCGGCGACAACACGATCAGCTGACACAATGCAGGCGTACTCTCTGGTTTCTTAAAAGCTTCTTTCAGTTCTGCGGTTCCCTTAAGAGAAACATATTGACATATTATTGTAAAAATTGTGAAAGTCTGGGGTGATATATAAAACCTTTAAGAACTACATGCTAACTAATAGAACGGATGCTCGTCCTTATTAAATGAAGTGACAACGTGCTATGCATACTAATATGTACATATCGATGCTACTAAGAATGAGGTTATACTTGCAAAAAGAAATGGAGTATTTCATGTAATGCATAAATTTGATACACAAGATCACAGCATTGGCTGATACGATCTACGAGAGAAATTAAATAAAATAACCTCGATAATATTTAAAATGGTTATCAACTGGGTTGAACACGTGTTTCGAACATCGCGAAATTTGTTTCTATTACTAATTGTCATTTCTCTGCACATACTTGTTGTATCGTCGCGTTATCAGCTACAAGCAACTTCGATAGTATTTTCTCCATTATTGGTTTAATGTCAGCGATACGATATGTATTTGTTAAGAATTTTTACACAAAGTAGCCGCTTCTCCACTGCCGCTGATCGGACAATCAGACTCGTTGGACGTACGACGTGCTAGTGCGCCTGTGCGTCAAACAACGTATAAACAGAGGGTGACCTTTCTTTAGAGTACTAAACAAAATAGTTACGCGAACAGTTCTAAAAGAACAATGGCATATGAAAGATGCAGTTTGTCATAATGCTTCTAACTTCTTTTCTTCTATAAATATATGTATCGCATGTCATTACTTCAAACAGGGAAATTTTTTCAAGTGACTGTACGATGACGTATGACTAACGTAGATGGCATTTGAAGCACAACTGTTTCACCGACCGAGTAGGGAATTCTAATTTTCACAAATTGCAAATTATTTAATCATGTTCACTATTTAACCTAACGTTTTATAATTATCGTAACAACAGTTTATTAACTGTTTTTTGCAAAATCGGAGTACAGGTTTAACCAAAATTTTGAAACAATTCAAATCGACCACAAAATAGTTCCTAGACGCTACAAGTACTGCGCTTGCGCAGAATGTGATAGTCGCGTGTAACCGATCCAGGGAACCGGTTGATCGGATTAAAGATTATATTGGTAAGAAACTCTTATTAATTAATTTTATACTTAAAAACGAACGGCTAGGATAATATTTTACCACTACAGTGCGAGTAACAACAGTTGGACGAATAATGAGGGTTCGTACATCGTTCGTTCTCAATAATCGCTTCTTTTTTAATGGTAATTTAAGACCAGGCTTTTTATCATCGTGTCTGTGCAGTGTAAATCGCGCGAACCGTTTGTTCCGATTTCGTCTAGTCCCGCAACGCGTCGTGCAGTTTATTATTTTAGAGCAAACCCCTTCCTCTCGTATCTCTCTTTCCCTATATCTTGTTCACCCTTCTTTTCAATCATTCTCTCTCTTCCTTCTCGCAGGTTCCTCTTTTCTCGTGGACGCTTCGATACGAAACCGTCTTGAAATAATGCTGTCTTCCAGATTCTATGGAACCCTGCTTTGAAAATACATGTTAACAACAGTTCGTGGTAAACATTTGTCGTTATTTATTTATCGTTTAATTAATGTTTCAAACAATTTTGTAAATATTTCAACTAAAACCCCCTTAGTTCATCCCCCGTAGATTACGGTTCAATTAAGGATCTGTTTGCAACTTATTGTAATTAGGTTAAGTGCAGGCGGGTTCCTAGATTCAAGTGTGCAGTCATAGTGATTGGTATAGAAAGTATAATTGGAAATCGGGGATGATTGTTATAGATTTTTACAATTAGATTTCTTTGCAGATGATCTAAATTTGATTCATAATCATTCGTTTCAAAGCTGTCTTTTGAGAGCGGGAAATGAACAGAGACAAATCAAAAACATACTATTACAATAGTGGCGCCGTGCAGCGGGTACAGCGACACGTAACTTACGATCCTTTTCTACACAAATCGTTCTAATTCAAGGCCCATACATCTATTATTTCCAATATCCTAAAACTTGCGCCTGTTTCTTTCTCGTTCCGATTATAACAGCATAATCACTTACTGTATAAATTGAAGATAATTCCAAGTCCTAAGTATGTTATTTGTTTTGTGCAGTTTTGACAACACTCAACATCGAGATCGGTCAACATTTATTTTTCAATCGGACGACGAAACTCGGACATCGTGAGAACCTTAACAGTTACTGTAAATGAAGTAATTAAATTTTGCATGTATATTGTTGAACACTATTCTACTAGTTTTTTTGTTGCGATGACGATAAAATAAGGGTGCATGTCCGACTGATTGCAAGCTACGGAGCTGATGATCTAGCTCGAAAAAATATCGCAGAAACACTGGTTCGATGAAGCACAGCGGATAGCCTGTCAACGGCGTCATTGAGTGACTCCTCTTGCACCTCGTGCATATTCGTCGTCTGGTTTATGTGCATTCCAGACAACTCGAGCCAGAAGTGGGCTCTTTTCGTACAAATTTAGTATCTCGATCACGTGGTCTTGATCAGAACCGACAAAAATACAATATACATAAATCAATTCAAAATTAAATAACGGGATGAACGAAGAAGTTCTTCGATCTCGCTGTAAGATCTAGCATGTCGGTCGTCTGTGTTTCGCGCTCAATTCGAACGTGAAATTAATGTCGATGATGGATCTGCTTCGTGTAAGCCGACACCACATGCGATCTGCCACCTCGCGAACCGTGCTCTAATTTATTACATAAGCAATCGTGCCGCTTTCCGTTCTGTGAACCGATTCGAAGACATTATCGGTAGATATCGCGACACCGAGAGAATTTGACAAAGGTTCGTTTGTTCGAGAGGTAACGATTTGCAAACTGAAATGAAATTCAACAATATAAACGCAATATGCATTCAGCATGCCAGTTATTATCATTAACGTATTAAGTACTCAATTTATGACAATTAAACTAACGTGTTTCACTAACGTGAAAGGCTAATGTGTCTATACGAGATATCATCAAAAGTAAATTTTTAAAAATTATTAATTAGAGCTGTGAATTGTATAGTTATAAAAATCGTCCATTCTCCGAGGGTTAAGAATATTACTCCTGCTCACAAGTATCACAGAGGACAGACTTCGATCTGGATCGAGTGTCGTCGGCTATTTCGAGACGTGACGGAACCAATTATTGGGTCGGCGTTTCCGCGAGAAGGTGCGACACGTGTTTTATAGTAAGTGAGTGTAGTAGTCCCTCGGAAAAGGAGCCGACATTATTTGAACACGTGATCGGGAAGAACGCCTGAAGGAACTCCATATTACTCAAATAAGAGTGCCCCGACCGCCGTGTACATTTTTATGACTGAGACCCGGCAACAAGCTGTTCCAATAGAAAATCTGTGGCTCACTAACCCGGTAACCATCGTTGTGACGACCGTATTATCTTCTTTACAACCTCCTGCCGGAGGATCTAGAGCTGCCGATGTCCTGGAGCCTCTATTTTATTTCCTTTTTTCGAAACGCATGAGAAAAAACCTGAAAGGACCGAGAATGTACATGTACTGTCTTCGGGCTCGTAAAGGGACGAACTCATTAAAAAACCTTTAGACGAGGCTTCGGGTAAAAATTCAGACCGGAATTTTTAGGTTCAAATTCTGTGAGAGTGAACGAAAGTTGGATAATGTGAATGCTATTAAAACAACAAGGGTCCATTCGTTTTTTTTTAGCAAAGTACGTTTTAATTCTACAGTATCTACTTCGCGGCGACTTAAATTAATAACATTCATAGTTCGCTATAAATATAAATAAAAGATATCGTCTCTTTCCTGTTCGCTTTTATACAACTTATACATAATACACGGGTTCTTTCATATAGCAGAGATCTGTTCGTGATTAGCTAATCATACAGCAGCATTTTCCTGCGAGAAACACATTTTTCGTCATTCTTATTCCTTGATAACATTCATTATTGTCCACTAACTTCTCCCTATTTCACCTGCAACTCTTCTATAGCTTATCGGATAACAAACAATTCGTTTTCAGAGATATTTAATTCATTTCAAAGATCAATAGTTCTAACGCTAAAAAATTTTGAAATTCATTCGCTATTCTCTCTGCTCTGTTCTCGAATTCGCGGACGGGATTTTATCGGGAACGACCCCAATGTTTTCTAAAACGACAACTACCCTTTCGCACTGATCAGCGTTCTTCCTATGAAATCCTCGCGAAAAGAAAAAAAACGCTGGTGTATGGTTAGCCGGTTTGAGTTTCTATCTGACAAATCAGGTTGGACTGCTTTCGTCGCACTATTCCCCGAAAGTCCGACATTAGCTTTCTGCATAGTACGTTGCGTCCTTCCTGTTTCGCACACCGACACAAGTATTCACATAGAGTGCTTGATCGGATCGTAGTACATCGCCGACGAAGGTGTCGTTGTCCCGTGATGAATGTTCGAGCTGACCGAGCCGGGTATGTTCGATATGCTCAAACCGCCGATGTTGCTTAGGTTCAGAGATCCTAGGGAGCCTAACGAGCTCAGAGTGACCGATCCCGCAGGGTGGCAGAAGTAGGATGGCTTCCGGTCGATCAGCCCGCCTCCGGAGCTCGTCGAATTCGAATTTGGGCATTCCATCTTCAGTCCTGAAACAGAACGAAACACGCACGATTAGCTTTGCACAGTATGGATTAATTCGAAGAGTTTCTTATCTAGAGAAGGATTGATTTATAGAGATTTTATGCATTTTTGAGAAAAGCGTGCAAGAGTTTCAACTCCGCAAAATGATTAAAGAACGCTGACTGCTGGAACAAGTACCCTACCCTAGTGATTTCATAATCGTCAGGACGGGGAAACGAAATTCTTGCCAAACTTTTCTACAGTTGCACTCTTGGCGAGTGCGTCTCTGTACCGAGGAGATTCTACTTGACGCGAAGTAGCCGGCTTCAAGTAGCTCGTCCTTGAACTGATAAATTTTTCTGTAATTTCACCGTGGACCACACGCACGGACGCAACCCAGGGGGAAACGAGAAGAAAAAGCAAGAGTATCTTACGATACGAAATCGGTCCTTGTATAGGTACGATAAATCTGAAACTCCGGCAGCTCTCTCGAGCAGTTTCTTCCTCAAGTGACCACTTCACTCGTGTCTCGACGCCGTCCGATTCTCTTACTCTCGTTCTGTCTGCTTCTGCTCGTTCCAATTCGTTATTTTGTAGAATGTTGCCCGGCGACCGATCCGCTCGGATTCCGAACGATGCTCGAACATTGTTCGATAAAAATGCGCGCCGGAGGAAAACGATTTCGGCCCGCGTACAGTATAAATATTTCTAACGTCGCTAAATAGGCACTCTGTCCGTCCGAGGATTCGATTCAACGATTCCGGACCGGAGTGAATGAAACGAGAAGTCGAAGCTCGACGGTTCGAGGTACAGAGAGCTACTGTACGTTCCGGTATCAAATGGAGCACAGAATGTAACTCGCTCCGTGTACTAGCACGATTTCTCGTAAAAATATACGCTTTCTCGCGAATTATTTCACTACAAATTTTAAAAAAAGATCGATTTCTTTACTGTCCGTCGTCAGGATAGGAGGAGAGTCGCTCTCGTTGCAAGTACGATCTTTCGCAATTCCATCTCGATACACGATACATTCGACATGGGAATAAACGCACCCTTCTATCCACCCTCTCCTCACTCTCCCTCTGACACTCCTTTTCCGGCTCTCTTCGCCGGTTTCAGTCAGCAAAGTGTAAACGAGATCAATCTGCAGGCGCCTCCTCGGTAGCCACCGGATTTTCCTCTTTCTCTTTTTCTATACAGGTTCCCGGGATGTATTTCTGGAGCGATCGCTCTACTCGTGACTATGGCATCGTTGTTGGCGCGTACGATATTCGTTCTGGTTTACCGTGCTCTTCTCCGTTCTTTCACCGTCGACGGTTTCTCGACCGGTGCCCGACGAACGTTCGAACAAGAAACAGAGACGAACTGGAGGAGAGGACAGAGAGAAAGAGAAAAAAATTTCCGCGGAGCTCATCGCTCGAGAAACTTCTGGATCGGTTGGCAGGGGTGTGCAGACGCCAGGGAGAGATTTTGACTGACGGCACTGCCATTCAGACCACACACGATGCCGTTTTCAGACAGTCGTTGCACACTTGCCCCTCGATCCGGTCGAAATCATTCTCGTTAGGTGCTGCTCGACTGATCTATGATCGACAGGCCAACAGCCCCGTCGCGAAGCTTCTTCCAGAAGAATTCCAACCGGATTTTTCAACCCTTAAATGAAGCTTCAAAATGTAATTTAAAAAAACAATCAATCAATTAAATGTAGTGAGATAGTAAATCCACAAATTATATTATCGACACGTTAAAAGAATTTAATAGATGTCTAGTAGAAACGCGTCTGTTAATTATTCAGTTTCACAAATTGCTAGTTTGTTGATAAATAATTCAGAGTATGATCTCTGTTGCCATGAAGTTACTGCGGATCCGTGGATCCACGGATCGAGGCTGGTACCGCGGAGAGGTTTAATAAACGAACGGGCTAATGTTTGAGATGGCACGGTCGATGTACTTAGATTAAAGAACCAACTTGTTTACGCCACTTGTAAATGTTTACGCGACAAGCGATTCGAGACCTCACTTACTAGCACGCGACTACCGGTAACCGATACAAAAAAAACGTGTATTTTCGTTCCTCTCGATCATTTGTTTATCGCCACGGCGATCGTAGTAGGTTATTGCATTCATGGATCCGGTTCATTCATAAATGAGGCTCCGAGTTATGATCTGTGGTTGATGTTTTCAGAGCTGATTTTGTGATATTGCGATTATTAGACCGCGGATTTCTATAATATGTAAGTTGAAAAGAATGCAACATATTATCTTTAAATTTTTGTCGTAAGGCAATCACGATTAAACTGCGGATTTCGTGGATTTATAACGGAAATGAGTCGAAGTACCAAACAGTTAAAGAACTTGAAGAATGTAAAGATACTGTTGCATGATTATGTTCTTCAAGTTATTTAACTGTTTTGTATTTTGACTCATTTTTGTCAAAAATGCATGAAAACCGCAGTTTAATCGTGATTGTCTTACGACAAAAATTTAAAGATAATACGTTGAATTATTTTCAACTTATATATTATGTAGAAATCCGTAGTCTAATAATCACAATATCACTGGTGATGCTGTTGCATGATTAAAATTATTAAGAGAACAAATGAATTTCTGTTTAACCCCTGTTTCTTGCAATCGGAAATTTTTATTTATTTCCCCTTGCCGTATTTTGACGAGCCAGACTCGTGATGAAGGTTTATAACAAAGTCTAACAAATAGGAATGCACGCGTTTCATTTTAGATGAAATCAAACTTGATTCGTTTGTGATCAATACGTAAGCCTTAAAATAAATGTAGCCATTCAGAAAATATAAATTTTCTCTTCTCTTATACGGCATTTTTCGGGGTAAAGACGTTCTAATCTCTGTAACTGAAAGAAAAGGTAAGGCAAGGTGTTAAAGATCCGCAGTTTAATCACAGTAGCGTGAAAGAAATAAAAAAGAAGATAATTTAAATAGATAGGAGAAGAGCGTGAAAAGGATTCGAAGTTCTCTCTAGATAAATTATTCGTAAAATGATGTCGTCAGACAATGTTGAGAAGACGTTTAACGACCGTTTAATTGCCACCCCGTGGAAACGAGGGCCGCCACGCTAAATTAATCTGATGGGGAACGCGTCGGTGTTTCGTGTCATGCCGTGTTACACGTGTTCGGCTACCAGTTACGAATTACGACTTCTCGCATGGGGTGTGACAGGAATGTCACCCCGGCTAATAGGTTCTGTCAACCATAGTGATTTCGTGTCTGTCGTCTTGCGCGAAGAGTACTTTCTCGATGCAGTTGCGGAAGGGTTCTGTATTTATCTAGATGAGAAATGGTAGGATAAAATAAGCTACATAGCTGGTACTAGAATTTAATAAAGTTGAACCGTCATTGAACGATACACCTTTTTGCCGAATTGGATGAATAAAACTGATCAGAGTCGATATTACCATACTCGAGGAACGGGTTTGGTAACATATTTTGCAAATTCAAATAATTGATAAAGGATAACGGAGGAAGAATAAAGGTTCTATTTAGTTGAAAGAATTTCAGAACGAGGCAGGATCGCGTGAATGTAAAACGTGTCGAGACACTTTGTGAACGAATAGCCGACAGTTTCGGTATCCGGCGCCCCGGCGCTCGTAAACCGTCTCCGGTTTTCCAGATGGCCCTCGACCGTCATGAATTGTCATTGTTGCCCTCGGCATCTCGACGTGGACTCGTGAATCGCGGCGACAGACGAACCGTCTGCGAAGTCTGCGAAAGTCTGTTCTCGCTAACGAGACGTCCGACTGCTGCTCGAGCGATGTTCCCAATAATTCTCGCACCGATCGATCCGTAAATCGGCAAAATGATTGGAGCAAAATTCAAGGATACTATAAAATAAGCTCCATTTACATTGTCCGAAATTTCAGTCGAGCAAAGAATTCACGAAAGTTGATCATCAGAAATTGATCAGATCTATTTTGTCTCCAACAGTCATTTCCGGGACGGAATCCACGGTGCTAAAATTGAAGTTAACCTTTTCGATTATTCACGGAAACGCTGCGGCTTAATTGCGTCCTTGTTTCCGAGAGGAACGATGTAAAATCTTAATTTCTCAGTACAATTCAGAGTAGAATCTATACAAACTAATGTAAGTTGAGTTACACTGAAAGATGTCTATTTGTTCGAAGTCGTGCATCAGCAACAACTAACTTCTCTAAGAAAAATGCCTGAAAAGACTCATCGGCACGACGCTCAAAAAAGAGCGCAGCGTCTTCAGCAGTCACCGCGGCAATGTGTCTTGATCGGCAAACACAAACACAAACACAAACACAAACACAAACACATACACACATCGTCAGCAGCAAACCCTTACACTAATTCTTATCTTGAATTCCCTGTACGGCTGAAACGACATTCGGACTTATTAAAAGCACACGAACAAGCGAGACAGAGAACGAGTTCCGGCACCGATGGCGTCCCTACGTTATTACAACATAATAGATCATGGGTTGAACTCTAGTGTCGCCTACATGAAACCATTCACGGCGCCGCGAGAACAATTCAAAGACAGGTAGAGATACAGGGTACTCACCATTGTCTGTCACAGGTGTCTGGCAACCGCTATGCGAGGAGCTGACATTCCCCGCGGGGCTACTGTTCCCTGTTTCCGGGATCCCCTGAATGGCAGCATTGACATTTCCGCCAGCATTGTTGACCCCGAGCCCGTAAGCTACGTAATAGTCCTGTCCAGGTGTCTGAGAAGCTGCCACGGACTGGCACTTGTAGGCCATCATGGCCTCGTTGTCCTTGTAAACCGAGTCCGAATGATGCTGTTGGTGATCCTTCGCGGTGAATCCTTCCGTAGGCCTGTAAGCCAGTTGGTCCTGGCTTCTAGGATAACCAGGTTCGCTCTTAAAAGCGACGATCTCTCCGTTCCTGTACAACTGTTCGCCGGTCTTGTAGGTGACTTCCGTCGTCTTGTAGGTCACTTCAGCAATGGGCGGTGTCTTGTAGCTAGCCTCAGGGTAGGCCCAGTCTGTGGATACCGCGGATCCAGGTGCGTACATCGCGTACTCCTGGTAGTTTTGGTACTGGTTCTGGTAACCGTTCGCATAATCCATGCTGGTTGGTGCCATGTTCTCGTAACCGGGTGCCTGGACGCTCATGGGTCCACTTCCAGAGAAGTACTGAGGGTACTGAGGTTTCAGAGCCTGACACTTGCGACGGAAACCTCGCGGCCGCCGCCGGAAGCCTCCTTCCTCGAACATGTACTCCGTCGACGGGTCGATCGTCCAATAATGTCCTTTACCTGGCCTGCCCAGCCCCTTCGGCAGCTTGATGAAGCACTCGTTCAGGCTGAGGTTGTGGCGCACTGAATTCTTCCAGCCTTGATAAGCGCCACGGAAGAACGGAAACCGTTGTTGAAGAAAGGAGTAGATCTCCGAGAGGGTCAGCCTCTTGCCGGGACTCGACTGGATCGCCATCACGATCAGCGCGATGTAGGAGTAAGGCGGCTTCTCCTGGCGACGCGCGCCAGGCTTCCTCGGCAGCTCCGTGCTGGAAGGATTACAGATCAGCGAGTCGAGGCTCTGGTCCTGACTCAAACCACTGATCGCCAGACCGGTCCTCGGCAGCACCGTAGAGGAATTCGGGTGGGTCAACGGGGATTGGTCCTGCAAGTGCAACGCTGCGTCCGACTCGTTCTTCATGATGATCCTCGCGTTCTCGGCGGCACGAGGTGTCGACGGGACTATCACTGTCTGGTCCATGGAGTCTTCCCCTGGTCACGCTGCCATAGACATGCTGGGATCCTTTCGAACTCGGCCGACTATCCACTTCACCAATTATCTTTTCAACCAACTGAAACGTCCGCGAGACTCCGCGAAGTCCTCCGTTGAATCTCACCGGTCGGCCAATGAATTCTATCACTGATATCCAAACTGAGAAACGCAGATATTCACGATTGTGTAACTACTCGCGCGTGTTTATCAGCGGAGGACTCGCGTGGCGGCCACGCGTTTTCTCTGCGATCACAATGACGAGGAAGCGGTGGTCGTTATTTACGTGTGCCCGGTGTAAATTGTTTGCACGGAGCCGCACGGTGGGGTCAATTATTTAGACTCGGCCCTGGACCGTGCGCTGTGATGCGACGCTAAGTGTTTTCGGATGACTGGACCCACGGATCCGCTCCGAACGCGGTGGAAGCTTGGCGCGTCGCGATGACGCGCGTTCCATCGTCACCACGCAGCCTCGTCCATGGTAGGCGTGATCAAACGATGGGCGGCAACCGATTCCCCATTGGCCTGCGTCTCGTGAACTAGACTGCGATTCACAGACACCGCCAATCGGAACCATATGCTGCGCTACCGTCACGCCTGGCTAAGGACTGCCAGGACGAGAATGAGGACAAGAGGTGAATGATGATAAAGATTGCATAACTCGTCGTTCTCATTGTTACGGAATCTGCGGGATCGATTTTCGGACCGCGCTCATTCAATTCGAACAATTGATTGAGACGTTTGATGGTTTATCACGACCGCGTTCTGTTTCCTGTTTGATTCGTACCAGAGTTCGGTTGTTCTTCAGCTTTCTTATCCCGAAGGACGATTCAACTCTCAGACGGATTGATAGAATTTCAACGACAGTATCTGCTCATCGTTTTCAATTTATTGTTCGTGTTTTTTTGTATCGAAATTCTTTTTATCCATGTTGCAGTTCACACATTCATTTTTCTTTTTATTTTGGCTACACGATTTTCGAAATGGTCTTCACATGTCTCGAACTTTTAGTTTCGGAATGATCACTTGCTTAATTCGTTCTTTTCGAACATTCTTCATTGCACATGTTATCCGATTAGAGGAGACAGAAAACATATTTACGAAAAACTCGGTTCGGTCACTTTAAATTTATCACTTGATTCTTCGGTATCTCACAGCGCTAATCCAAAGCATAGTAGCTCCTTGCCAATCAAATTTACAGGTTCGAACACTGCATTCTGTGTTACTATTTAAACAGATCGTCTGCACAGACCACTCCATTTTATTGTAGAATACATTCGCCCGGCGATCGCAGCATCTTCGGAACCGATTACCCGCGAGCGACGCTAATCAATTTCACAATTTCGGTGTACTTGCCAGTTCGACGACTATGAAAAAGCTCCCACAACCGATTGGTCCACCTGTCGGCCAACGAGATGCTGAACTCATGCTCCGCCCGAGTACAGAACCGCCTCCCTTTCCGTTCTTCTCCGCCGAATTTCTGCAGCATCATCGATTATCCCGAAATTAATCCCAATTATCGGGAAGTTTTGATTCGCGGTACCAGCTTCTTTGCCGAGCATCACTCGCGCCAAGTATACTTCCATGAATCATGCATTCTTCGAATATTTCAGCCTTCGCGCGCATTTATTTTTACGAGGGAAAGGTATTTTTTGTATTCAACCCCTACGGTCATGCGATCGCGCAACGTCATTGAATATTTGTTTTCGGAGACTACGGTCGGCCATTTACTATATTTAACCAAACGCTTAGCTGCGGTAAAAATATGTGAAACGTTGGTTGCAACAAACCGAAATCATTAAACCCTCATCCGTACCTCGTGTCAATTTTACACAGTTTCCCCGAAATGAGTTATACTGTTCTGTTGCTTGTAGGTAAATTAAAAAAAAAAACAAGATTTAAATGTTGAGGGTTAATTAAATCAGTGGATTTGGTTGGCCAATACAAAACTTCAAAATTACTACAAAAATAAAGACGCGAGTGGAATGTTAACCCTTAGCACTCGAGTGACGCCTCTGAGGCGGCATTAATAATTGCTGTACTATTAATTAAAATATTGTTTACATTATTAGATCTGTCGGTATCTAATCAATTACTCAACATTTAAGTATTGTATGAAGTATTACATCAATTTCATATCTATCAAATTTAAAAAATCATACAGGATAGAAATATTCTAGATTGCAAGAAACGTTTAATTTTCCAGTTAAAATAGCTCCGAGTGCAAAAGGTTAATTATTGTTAACGTTACATGCAACTTGCCAGCGTTACCGACTGAATAAATATATTTCTGTTCCGTACGAATAAATTACAAGATGTTTACCTTGCGCAAAGATCCGTAGCCACAATTCCCAAAGGGTGACGTTATTTTTTTCTACGAATTTTCTTGGTCCTCTTATCGCAGTGCTGGCCGTCATCAAGGTCCGCTCGTAACCAATCTGTCGTCAATTGGTTCGTTGATCACAAGTCGATCGGGGCGAAATGTTTACTCGCCTAAGCACGTGACCGAGTGTCGATTTACCAGGCCTGAAAGAATAGACCAAAGCTTATCGAGAGGCCCGGCTGTATTACGATCGCCGAAAGATACGATCCATGTCCCCGACGCAACGTTTCCTGCTCCTGAGACTTTCTCAGAAGAAATTTTGATAAGCCTTTTAGGCGATCGAACCACGATCACCCTTCGTTCATTGCCAATATAACTTTTTCGTTATTTTTCGTTTGCTGCGAAAAAATGGATAAATTATTTTCTACTACGTTACTCCTTGTACAGAGTCGCTTCAATTATAAGGTCGTGTAATAATGTTGCTTTCAAGATTTACATCTCAAAAGTAACAAATAGGAGGGTATCCACTTAAATGGTGCACGAGGGTTAAGTTGTTTTATTCGAACATAAGTAGAACTTTAATTTGACAATTTTGAATTTTACATTTTGAGTTATGCCGAGGATTAAATGTTATGAAAATTGGTACGAAGCTACCTTCGAAGTTTTGTCAAAAAACAGGGAAATTTGGGAACGGAACACCGAGACAGCAATCATTTAATGTCACCCTAATGCGACGTTCGTCTAGCGATATCGCTGCCCGTGTATCCTCTAGACCTCGAATTCTCAAGGAGTTTGTTTGCGTTACGAGGAACGATCCGACGAAAGAGAAGCGTCACGGCCATCTTGTCCCTGCCTTCGGGCCGGATCTCAGTTTTTCTCCTCGCATGCTCTTCCACTCGAATCGAAAAAATTCAACAAATTATCCAACAAACATGCATCCCTTAAAACGGAAATACGTTAAACTTCTATTGCTATGATATTCGAAGGACATCTTTACAAAAGCTGCTCCAAGACTGATAAAACTGGTATCGCAACCATACGTTTAAAATAAAAGTATTTAAAATTAATCGGAAGCAAATAAGGCAATCAACGTGACATTAAAATCATTACTTATTTTGCACTAGCATTATTATGTCTAAACGAGCATACTAATGAACAATATGGTTAATTCTGTGGGGTCTCCGTGCACACTTGGTGTCTTAATAAATTCTCAATTTTACGATCGACCACTTCAGGGGAAATTAGATAGAAATGGTGGCTCGAGGGGTTTCAAGACGTCGAGATGGTCCTTGTTCGGTCTGCCAGGACACTCGAGCGAACCCCGCGCCTTAAGGACAGTGTTTACTATTTTATTTCTTCCAAGTTTCTCTCGTGACGTCTTCCGCGACAGCCTCGAGTGGTCCTAGCCTCGAGAGAAAAGAACTAATCGACCCCGGACGGGGTTGAGTCAGAAAATGCGTGTCGCGTTTCTGGAATGTTTTGTAAATAATCGGACGACTGTTTTCTGTTAAGGTTTCACATATTTTCTAGCGTTTCGATCATATTGTACCGTATCATTTTTTGTAATCAAAACACTTCAAATTATAGGAACTACAGTTCTCCAGCCCTCTTCCCAGTGACGCGGAGACCTTGAAACCGTTTTATCGATTCACCTTATTTTTTTGCGTGAGAAAGAGAGATTATCATTATCTGCTCTGAAAAGAAAATAAGCCTTCCGGCGCGTGGACGCCGTCTTTGTTCCGCTTCGACTGTAAACAACGGGGCTCTCTCCGAATCGCGACAGTTCCCGATGGCTTTTTTTCAGATAAAACGGGAGACCACCCGAAGAAAATCCGTTTCGGTCGCACGTGTTCCCGTCGGAAAACCGCAGACCGGAACCAGACATTGCGGCCTCACGTGCGCGTTACGGACTCTCCGACTGTGTTTACATCCGCCGCGCGGTGGCCATTTTAATTCCGATCCTCCACCACAAGCGGGCCGTTTCTGTGTAATCGATGGAATTCAAAAATTTCCATGTCACGAAATATTCGGCACCGGAAGATGATCGTACCGGTTTCTTCTGTTTATGAAATTATTTCTTCGACTTAACACTGAAACGAGAACACTAAATGAAAAATATACTCGTATATTTTCATACAATGAGTAGAAGTAATGCCAGAATTAGATTTTGCGACCCAAAAAACCCCGAAAACACTGTTAACGCTCCGACTCGGAGGATTTGTAAATAACGATGTCCAAATACAGAGTCCTTGCCTTATTCGTCGGGGTGGAAACTGAAGAAACACCATCGAGAAGTGTGTTTATGGTCTCCGGTTCGGCGATGCTCGTGAGTCCGCTCGCGAATTTCCGTTCATCAGAGATCTCGGTGGATCCGGCAGCGAGGAGCTGCCGAAGTTAGAGTCTCACTGCTTGTGGAGAACACGTGAGGCCTGACGGCCACCCAAGCGGCCATCAGACGCGCCGACGATATTCTCTGTTTACACGATACCGTAATTTTATACCGCTGATCCGTGGGTGCACGTTACGAGCCCTACGTGTTCCTGTCGCGGCTTCCACCCTGCGTTCCCTTTCGGAAGGGTTCCTTTTCCTGCGTACCTGTTCCATACGCAGCGACCGTAGGATAAGCGAAGCTTTCCTGCATCGATCCTGCATCGTCCTCTGATAAACATCAAAACTAACTTTATGCATTGAAGGCATACGAAGATTTTCACAAAAACGCTAGAACATAAATGTCGATAGAATTTAGTACAACTTTTCTTTATTTTGGATCCACAACGAATGTTCCCACTAAAAATAGGATTTTATTTGATTCCACTTTCGTAAAATTTGACTATAATAATTGAAAATTGCATAAACATCCGCAGTCTAGTTATATTCCTTTATAATAGCAGCCTTGAATTTATTTTGATTCAACAGGATTCAGTAACGATACGTACTTGAATAAAGAAGTATACCGAAAGATCTTTATCACGTCACGAAATATAAAATAAAAAAATTATTCGGCACGGTTTGTTTTGAGATCATCATTTCTAATTTCACGTTTCGGGTGTACGTGTCGCGCAGGCGGAAATTTTTGCGGCATCCTTTAGGGAAACGGATATCTTTTCTCTGGCGACGGGTCACTGTTTTGATTAGGCCCTAAACTGTATTCAAACCAAACAATTTTCTCTTTTCCTTCCTTTGTTGTCCTGCGCCCCGCGCGAGAACACGACGGCCACGCCAATGGAAGGGGTAAAATGGAGCAGCACGTGGTTAACAGACCGGCTGCCTTGCGTTTTCCAGAAACATTTTTACAATTCTGCTTCTACCGTACAACTTTAATTAAGAAAGAAAAAAAAATATATCAGTGATACTACTGCATATATATATAGCAAGTAAGTAACTGGAGCAATAATTACAAAATGAAATTTTCGGATTTATTTCTTTTTCATTGATAAAGACTCGTTTATATTCTAAACGAGTTGTTGGATTTCGTAAATCCATTTTGAAAGTTCGTTCGAGGGGTTAACAGTGCTAGAGACAGTTCGCTTCGGTATTTTAATTAGATAATGCGAAAGCATAAAAATAGGCCAATACAAGTGTCATGGACACAAGCATCACCACCCATGTCGTTTCGCCGCGACGACAACCTTTCTCACGAGGATCCTCGAGAACAGTGGGCGGACTGTTTTCACCACTTCAGAGGGTTGAACCACCCTGAAGAAGGACAGCGTGAAAAGTGTTCGAATCTAAGGGAAACAATCACGAAACCTAGCGTAAAATCTTGGGTTGCGAAGAAAGTAATTTTTTAATCAATAAAATATTTTCCATTTCGTTCGATGATCTTTTGCCATGTTTCTGGTAGCTTCATAATTCGGCGCTCGTAATTATCCAATCCTTATCGGCAAAAAACTGATCCATGTGCAATTTCAATACTGGCCGCGATTGTAGATGTTCCTTGCGATCCAGAGATCTTGAGACAAGCCGTCGTCCCTTCGATCGATCCGTTCAGAAGCTCGTAAATCCCTGGCGAACACGTTCTCGTCCTGCTTTCCTCGAGCACCGTGATCTTCCCCTCGGATTTCTGCAGTCCATCCTTGGCGTACAGTGTCTGGATAGTGTTTCTTTTGCGTAAGATCAGGCTCGGCCGGTCGAGCGGACCGTAGAGCAACGGAGATGAAAGACTGGCTCTCAAAATAAGACATGTTTACCCGCCGATGCTGCTATTTTGGAAAGAGCGCAAGTCTCTCTCTCCTGCGCGTAAGTTTCTACCGATAGCTACCCTTGATTCCCTGCGATACTCCCGACGAAAGCTCGGATTTCATGGGACCGCGTCGAAACATCTCCATTGTCTCCACATTTTTCCCGATTTTCCTTTTGCCAATCACCATTCTCAAATTTTTCCGTAAAATTCACGAGAGAACTATCGATTTCGCCGGCCAGAAGATCGCTGAATTTACATTTTCATTAAACAGACAATTTTTACGTTTGTCAGAGATCTTGTATCAAACCCTCGTTCTTAACATCAACTTTGCTCGTCTTTAAACAATCTTCGAGTACCTCGAACGACGTTCAAGTTGGACATACGGAAGCACGTTGCTTCTTTCTCCTCGTTTTTTCCAGATCCAACGAAAGAAAAGACAAACGAGGGTAAAAAAAAAAGGGAACCCGGTACGGAGGCTGGAGAGGTCGTGTCAGAACAACCCCCTACGGTAGTCGAGATCTAAACACTAAAACACTGGATTAAGTGGGGTACACACGTTGCGTAAACAACTAGACTCGACGGGGGTGCGGAACGGTCTACTGAAAAATTTCGACGCAGCGGGATGGCTATTACGTACTAGGCGCAGGACGAACTTTAATCACGCTGTTGATTAATGAGTAAATCGCGTATTTTATGCGTTTCCAGCCGTAAAGTGCAACGACAGGGACAATGCAACATAGCTTGCAAATTTGATTAGTTTCGAACGCTCTGGATTTTATTACTCCGATTGCTCCTCGGGCTTTTTTATGAAACTAAATATTAAATAAACATTGATCTGCTGGGTTAAAAATTCCTCGAAGCTAGAAATTTTCTAATTAACAAATTCTACCTAGTTTCTTAAAGCAAGCAAATTACGCGGCTACACAAAAAGAAGCTTAGGAAGTAATAGAATGTTAACGAACAAATTACCACACTGTTTATCAACAGAAAATATTTGTGACAATCTAATGTTTTCGTAAGTATTATAAGTGTTGCGAGAATAAGCGTCGAATTCGATTTAAACAACGAAAGGAATGCTCGATTTGTCCATATTGCGCAACAATTTGTTTATACGAACCTGATTGTGCCATTCGAGCGACACAACATGGCGGCGCAACGTTCTCCACCGAAACTGTAATGCTTGCAGAAGCACAATCCATTCGCCGTGAATTAGAAAGATTTATTATTCGACTCGCCGCAATGTTTAGGCGATTACAATCGGCGCTAGTGGCCGCCAGCTTTATTTCACTTCGTTCGCAAGCTTGCGAATTAATATTCGCTCATAACCGCTTGCGGCTGGTCCTCGAGCGTGTGCCAAACAAGTAGGGCAAACATACCGCGGGATTATTTACGAAAAGAAGGAACAGAGTCGCGGGTGAATAATTGATGGCTAGTAGATAGCGAATGTTCACACAAATAGAGCTTTTAATCGATTAATTGAATTCATTAACAGCTGTTTTTATTAGATTGCTCTAGTTCTTTCAACCATTTTATACCCTTAAGGGGGATCTTTACAATGTACTTTAAAGCTTATGTCAATAACCAATATTTTATACGATTTTCAACGATGTTACACTTTACAGTTTCAATACATAGTTTTATACCTCAAATGTAAATAAATTTGTGATCATCCAGAAACATAAAAGTCTACGATAATTTTGCTATTTGTCAACAAAAATATTAAAAGAATTTTAAGGGTTAAAAATGCAATCACTCAAATGAAATTAAAGTTCCATCTAACTCCACAAATAGTTATATTGTTAATAGTGTTTATAGTATTTATTGACATCAATTTTACTTATGGGCTATCTTATGGGATCAGTTATGGGTTAACAATTTAGACCAACTAATCGAGCACGGCGAAATGTTTTCCTTTTTATGTAATCGGGTGGATTCGAGCGATCGAAAATGTTGGTTTAGGGTTTTGGGGATGAAAGTCCTTTTGCAATGTTAAAACGGTGTACAGAATTACACCGGGACGATACGATCTGGTCGATCGGCCTCGTTCGAACTGGAACCGAAGATCATTACAGCTGCAGCCATCTTGCCGGCCGGCATTTAACGGCGCCGTTAAACATTAACGACCGTTTGTTAAAAGACTCGCCCTACCGGAATAGAAACCTGGCACCGTGAACATACCGCGGCCTGCGACTTACGAGCCGATGGTAAACGCGCGCGATTTCTCGAATCTCGAAACCGTGAACACCTATCGGCTCCTTTTATTTCAATTATTTCAACGAACAAAATCGAAAATATCAAGAAACATCCGTCACACGACAAAATTTCAAAATCCTTCTTTCCCTTGATAATATTTCACTGCGAAAAACGAATTCGAAACTACACAACTAAACAGCCTGCGAAGACCGAAAATGTATCAATCACATTTCCAAAAGAATATGAAAATATTTAGAGAGGACCATTCAGATCGCCATAAGACTAATGTTAGGGGAAACAGCGGAGCAAATGAATTAACTTAAAATAAACACGCGGTCGTCTAACAACATGATGAGATTGTTTTCACGGTACTATAACTCTTCGGATAGTTAGCGAATGCACATAAATTGTGAGTGATTGATACGATACGAACGATACTAAAATAGACAGCGTTTACGCTGACTTCGCGTTACGATATGAAATATGGAAGCCCGAGGATGTATTATTTTTTCGGATCGATTCGATTTCGCCGATTAAGGGCCAATGATTTTTAGCGAACGTGATCCTCCGCGAGGGAAACGCTGTCTTCTAAGAATTTTCTTCGGCTAACCGGAAGTTATAAATCTTAACTCTTTCTTCCACCACCCGTCCTTCCTCTCGGTGGGAATGTTTAAGACGATTTTCTGGCTTCAGGGCTGGTTGAAGCGTGACAGCAGGGCCGACAATACTTTTCCCGGGCTGGCACTGTTTACAAGACGGAGTATCGTTACGAGCTTTCGGACGTGAACCATCTGTTTGGACCGTCCAGCGGGAAGATGATACCAAAAAAGTATCTTTCTTTTCCTAGCGGCTCGTCTTGCGTCACTCTTCAGCAACCCCCTGAAGAAATTTTTGGAAAATGTCCCATCAAAAATCGAATTTTCACATTGATACCCTCTATACCATTCGCATCTTATACACTTTTTATTTCGGACAGAATAATACCGGCACAGATCCAATTAATTTTCATTTCAACATCGTTTCTATCGTAATTTCATTTCGATCTGACAACGTTTTTGACAAGCACAGTTCTAGAAAAAATGTTGGTTAATCGATAATTCGTATTTAGTAATTCTACAACGCCGATAGTTGATCTAGAGAATGTCTACAGAATTTTAGGCTAAACTTTTGAAACTCGGTCAAATCGGATTCAGCTGAAAGTTTGCGCATAGGTTTATTTTGCATTGAGAACATGTTTCCCAGAGGTATGTTTGGCGAGTCGGATAAAAGACTCTTATCATTATAGTGTAATTTTCTACCTTACCTGTATAACATTTTTTACCTTGTTCTGGATTAATTCTAGGTCGTTTCTGGGTTCGTTCTGTGATGTTTCAGGGTTAGATTTAGGTATGATTATGTTTAATTTTTATTAAACGTAAACCCGGTAAGGTAGAAAATCGCACTAAAATGATAAATTCTTCTTCACCGACAAAGAAGACAGTTGCATTATCGACGAGGAATTCCAACGGATGTCGATCATGTAGATTGCTGCATTGTCAAGATGTCATTGATGCGAATTCCTATTTTATCAATGTATATTAGCACCGACGAGATACTATTAAAGGTATTTAAATTTATATTGGTGGTTATGATTATGAATTGCTGCTTATGAATTTGCTTTACCGATACATTGCCATCGCAGAGATTCGAGTACCGGTTAGTAGATGTCGCTACTCGCATCGGAAGATGGGGTTGGGGGTTGAATCGATAATCATTTAATTACCGAGTCAATTGTATCCATATAAAACTTGTTAACATAAGTTCCAGAATTATGAACCGCAAGCAATTTCCGAGAGTGCAAGTGTATACATATACCGAAACATACGATCACGGAGATAATCGTTTGGGTAAACCAGAATTTTTTTTCAAAAATTCACCATTTTGTTTGTACGTTGAAAGATTAATATGGAACACGTTTTACGAATTATGGGATGCTTTGCGTAACACGCGGAGCTGAATTCTTAAATACTTTACCTCAGACTAAATAAAAACACCGGGCGAACCCCTGTCCCAACCTGTTCACCGACTGATTTCGTATATTTTCTGAATCAATATTGAATCTTCCGCGTGACCTTGGCACAACAGGTAGGTCAGTTAGGTCGGAGGAGGTCTTGCTCGTAATTTTTCTCCTTGCCACTGATTTATTCACGATTTCGAGCGCATTCGGCGTTGAAACTTTCTCTTGGTTGATCGACGGACCGATTCTCAATGCTCGAAACACTCTGATGTAGGATGCAATTTACAATAAAAATACAATGAGTCAGCAAAGATATTTCTTCGGTTACTTGTCCGCTAGTTTGCTGGGCGAAATAACCTTTCACTTCGTCCGATTCGTTCTACATTCTCGTATTTGTTGTTTCTCTAACTAATTTGTTAGAAGAAAAAGAAACTTCGCGTTTGTTGCACTTCTGCGTTTACGATGAATGGTAAATTTTAGAATCAACCCATTGTTACAGCGATGAGAACGTCTTTATTCCGAAAGATATCGTGGAAGAGAAAAGAAAATTTATATTCTTTATATGGCTACATTTAGGTTAATGCTTAAATATTGATTACGAACGAATCAAATTTTGTTTCAGTTAAAAAGAAAGGCGTAACATTCATATTTGTTAGACTTTGTTCAAGATCTTCATGACGATTGTGGTTCGGGTTAAATCGAAGGGGATCATATTAATAGACTACATACACGAATAGAATACAAATCGTTCGTAAATGTATAAGAATTGATGGACCAATTACATACTGTCTTGCACACTATTGCCGTGCTTTTTTCGGAACAAAAGAACCATTGTGCGACAGCCTTTCCCTGGCAAAGCATGGTTTCCGATATCGTGTTTCGATGTTTCGATGACGTCGTAAAATTACGGAACACGTTACAGTCGCGTGGACCACTTCGCACTTTCGAGACAATATCTTCAGGACCCTCCGAAGAGTCTCTCGGCTGAAAAGAGGTGTAAGGTGATTCCGTAAGGTCTGGGTTAGGTCGTTGTGAAAAAATAATCGCACCATCTGCGAGACCTGTCACAATCAACTACGGCAATAAAATAGGAAACTTACGAGTATACACGTCACGACGAGTGTAAAGATTCGATTCGAAGACGCTCCGCTTTACGTCGGCGAAACATCGCCACTTGAAAGACGCGTTCGCATTCTGTTCTATCCCCAACAGATTACACGGAAAAAACCTTTTTCCGTATCGGGATGAGAAAACCGTTACAAATTCACGCATTAGATTCATCTGTCACCTCGTATCGATAAGATTGTTACCGAGATTAGACAGTTGTTAAGTGAATCTGCCCTTTTTAGTCACGACCATTTTCTAGACACTCTACACAAGTTTTTCTGTGGACAAGTTTCACGACATTTCGTTCTATGATTATCTAATTTAATTACATACATAAGAAAAGATCGGTACGTATCGCTCATTTTCCTCATTCTTAGAAACATGTCCTTAACCATCCAACCGCGGCCAATTTTCCCATTTTTCAGTAGCTATTTTAAATGTTTGCGTTTGCATATCATTGAACAGGTATATACAAACAATAGAGAGTCAAATGTTCAAGTGAAATTTTATTGACATATATTTAACATACGCGGGAAACGCGAATATCGCGTCGACAATGAAATACATTATTACATTATTGATCATTTCTCTGCGTATGGTAGATTTTGAAGAAGGTAAACGCGTACGTGCGCGTCGCCCGCGGTTCGAGGGTCAACGTTCGAGAGATCCTCGTCCGCAAAAGTGTGAAAAATATAAGTTCTTTGTTAGACAAATCTTTTGTCCATTTGAACAGAAGCGTGTCGGCTAAAGCGAGCCGAGGAAACGCGGAATCTGTGGCTTGGGAAACACATGCCACCCACGCGCCTAACACAGGGTTAAATAGTGGGTGTTCAGCGACGCTCCATGCTCCGCATAACATAGTGATCGAGGACGGACCAATTTGGACTGTCGGAATTCGGTTTCTGTAAAGCACGGAACATTTGTTTCGGCTTAGAAGGGGGTCCATCCTGTAGGTGGTTGCTCGGGAGAGTAAGAGAGAGAGGCTAGTATCGGCCATCTGGAACGACTTAAAACACCGAGAAAATGGTCGAGACAAGGACGCACCTCTGGGCCCTACGCGTTGGTGATCTAGCCTGGGTCCTTTTCTCTCGGGCCTCGAGTCCTTTGCCCCGTCAGGCTCGAAGTATACGTGCACGTCAACGGACGGAACGGATCTGGGAGGATACGGTCGAGACAACGTGTCTTTGACATGGTAGCGGGTACATGTTCTCGCAAATAGGTCTAGATTAACCCGTGGATTATGGAATACGCGTTAAACAACGCGCCACCAGTCGCACAGCGGGAAGAAAGGCCGGTGATTGAAGAAAGTTGACGTTCAACCAAGGCCCAACGGCGATCCGTGGATTATGCCGGATTAACTCGAATAACGCCACCAGTCGATCCCGACGGATAACCGTCTTCGCTGAGGAATCCCAATCAGATCTGGAAACTCCGATTCTTGACTTCCGACGGTTCGCTTACCGGAACCCACCGCTCGGAATCCTCGCTCGCGAAATCTCCACGAAAACAAACCTCACCATAGGCTCCTCAAACCGATTCGCCTCTTTGAATCACCACAAAACTGCCGATCCCACGTATTTGTGGTAGACTGCGGATTCTTATGCAAAATATTTTTACCTGAACTGCGACGAAACTGGAATAAAATAGAAATTGATCTTCTTCCTTGTGTTTAGTGGATTGAAAATAATGCAACAGTACTTTTCAATTCTTCACAGTACTTACATCTACTCGTTTACATGTATGGCATAGAAATATGTGTCAGTATCTTGCCAGTTAGTATGTTGCTTTACTCTTTAAACTGATTCTCCTCTTTAAATC